>JAVTVY010054517.1:0-31601 GCA_036873755.1 Hanleya hanleyi | reverse complement strand
AATCTTTCAAGAACCTCAAGTGTCAATTTATGGGCACGTACAGCGCGATTGTAATGCACTCCATTCATTATCTTGGCAGCTACATTTGGTCCGAATACTTCACTTTTGACTCACAGATCTTCCAATCCTGATTCAGTCATGCGTTTCCCAATTACAACCGCGAAGTTCTTGGCTCTGTGTAATCCACCCAAGCGAAGGACAACGTGGTCGAGTTCTGGTTTTGTGGCCCACTGTATCTTTTTGGCCTCAGCATACAGGTCTTCGTCGAACGTAATGACCGGATTACGTTGCTGCAAATCCCGGCGGAAGACTTTATCAAGACTTCTGATGCACGTGTAGACGGTGTCTGTGTCCTTCACTGATGCCGGAATCATTGGAGGAATCCTATCCTTGTAGGTTGAGACACATGGCAGGTAAGAATAGAATGAAAACCACTCCAGCCTGGGATTGCCTGTCCATCTACTTCAATTTCAACATGCAGCAGCATTGTAGACGAATTCCGTATCAAGATCCAGACCCGATCTATTCCATGGCATGAGTCTTTTTCCTGAAACGATTCGCGGAACATTTCCAGGGTTACTTTTCCAATTATCCCTGGTTTGAATACTGATGGAGCATTATACTTCAATATCTCCGTGTGTTTCGCCTGCAGTGATCGTTGCTTAAGCTGTTGTTTCTTCGGACGACGAGCAGAAGCTAATTTCGACAAAGGGGCGGGGTATCCGCTCTGATAAAATGCCATACTCATTAAGTGAACTGATTCGCTACCAAACGCAATGTCTTGGATATAATCAGCGTTGTCTGCTGCACATTGTACGAATGTCCCTGGGACAATATTGCTAGGGAGAAGTGCGCTATAGTAACCATCACTTTCCTGATACTGCTCCATGATGTCACTGGCCCAATAGGTATCAATTTCTTCACAGTCCCAGTAGTATATGGAATGTCCGTGCTGGTTCAACACTGTCATTATTTCTTTGCTCCGCACCAGAGTTTTCACGGTCAAACCCAGACCAACATGTTTGGGAGAATAGAATATCTTGGCCTATTGCCAAAACTTGCTTCTGGATGTTTTGGTTGTCAGAATGTTGATGGATCAGATCTTCCAACTCCTTACTGGACATGTTATTTTTGAATGACCTTTCCGATTGGATCAGCAAATAAATGAATGTTTGCAAACCCTTTGGCACAAGTTCTTTGGCTTTCTCGAGGGCTAGATTCTTCAAGCTCAATGGTTTCGTTTCAATGCCATCAGTATTCTGCATGTCTGTCCTTAGAATAGTCGCTGCATGGTATTACGTCTCGCTTGTCTTCTTTGACTTTGGACTGAGAGCTGAAGCTATCTATATCATTCATATCAGCAATGTTATTGATCATTTCCGCAAGGTTGATAGAGGAACTACAGATAATTTCCGGTTTATTTCGTTGAAACTTGTGGAATGAGATTTCTGATCCATACAGGTTTACTAGTCTGGTTTTGAGACTTTGGACCTTGTACCGTTTCACAAGCTCTTTTTCGGCACCAAGACTTTCCATTATACCTTTGATTATGCCCAACAGTATATTTATTTCATTCGCCCTTCTTCCTTTGGTGAGCTTGGTGTTGATTTGTTTTACTAATTCTTGGAATGCCAGTTCATGCACGTCTAGTTTTGACCATCCCTGACCAGATTCACTCCTCGGTGCCGTATATCGCTTGTAGCAACCCTTGTGATATTTTGCCTCAATAGCAATCAGATCTTCTCCCATTAGCCTTCTCCTCACGTTGTTGTCATCTCTACGCTCTACTGATGTCATCACGATTTCATATACCTGTGTGGTAAGTACTTGTGTAAGGTCCCGCTCCTCTTTGCACTTGATTTGTTAGCACAGAAAGCAGAGATTTCAGTCCGTGACGGTTTCCGGGCGCCTTAATGCGGGTACTTCTGCAACAGTTGTAGTCGGCTGTTGATCGCCCCTCTTAAATGATGCCATATTCACTGCAGATGTGTAGCTTGCGTAACAATTCTTGTGCCATTTAACGGATTTGTCAAAAAGACCATGTTCTGTTTCTAGACGTGAATATACATCGTCTTTGCGCAGTTTTGTGGCATCCACTAGCTGTTGCACAGATGCTCAGTTCCAGCTTGTAACTTCTGGCCTTTGATGGTCACTTGACAAACGATACATTTTTGAAAGTTTGTTGAGAATCTAAGTCTTTTAGAAACAATTTTTACACCCGGGCTTTTAGGTGTGCCCTCTATGGACTATAGCCTGTTTCTATATTCCACTCAATTCTGCCTTTTTACTCCAGAATCACACTGCAAGGAAAATATATATTAAATTAATACATATCAAAGAAATATAAGTTAGCCATGTAATAAGACATTTGCAAGTTAATTGTGATTAGACCCCACCCACCTCAGGCAGTCTTACCTGTGAAAAGAGTTATGGGTATCATACTTTGATTTTGAGTGAGTTTCATGGTTAAAAAGTTCAGCATTGATAAATTCCAGTTCGAAGTTATTATTTGCCAGCTGAACTTCGCCCAGCGAGAGCGACTTGTGACGTCACAGGTGTAAGACGGCGAGGGCAATATATTGCTCAGCATGTAAAGTCAATATGACTTCAGCTACTTAGTTAGCTGTAAAATCAAGCAATAGTGTTCAAATTTTACGAATTATATGATCAACTACCATCGTAGCTATCACACTAGTGTATCTATGACAATGTATCAGAAATAGTCCATACATAAGTAACCATATTGTCGTATCAGTTTGGATGCTGCGGGGGGTCTCGGGCACATGACAATTCGATGCTAACCAGAGAAGCCCCTCTCGAATGCTCAACCAGATTTCTCCTGGGATATAGGCGGGCGGTGTACCGAGGCGAATATACGCACATATCATATCAATTATGAGCATGGAATAGAAGATTGACCGCTAATGGGGATCACCAGCCACACTATAGGCGGCGCTAGTGCTCCAACAGGTAAAGAAGACGTGACGTCATAAAACGAACAGTTATGACGTCGTTACATTATGACGTTGCCTTTGTTACGTCCAGAAAAACGCTTTGGGCATGCGCCATTTACCTCTTGGTACACGTAGCCACCTGTCGGCAGTTCGAGCTGGCGAACCCCATTAAACCGCCGGGTGGTAAAGTGACGTGCAGTCCGGTTATGAGAAAGGTAAATCAATGAAAAAGAAAAAGAAGGCTGTTAACTCGGGTCCATCACCGTATACTTTAGGATGGTAATTCACCAGATTATAGGGATGACGGGCGTAAGAGACTTTGACTCGGATTAGCCCGACTTTATTCTGACCGAGTTACAAGTACAAAAGGTTCGCATCAGTGAACGACTGTGACAAAAAAAGGAATTCTGCAAACAATTTCGGGTTCCATAATCCTGGTGTTATTTATCAGTTTGACCGTCTGTACTTCCGTATAACTAAAGTGTAAGTAAGAAATAAATGTTACTTTACTGTCCTCTAACTGCTAGGATAATGGATGGTCAAAAGGGATTGCCTATTGTCTTAAGACGAAGACGCCGACTGAGTCCTAGATCATTAAGGTAATTCCGTTTAACCATCCATTATCCTAAAAGTTAGAGGGCACAAAAGTAACATTTATGTCTATTCTAACTCTGTAACTAGAATGTCCGTCATCCCCATTATAAAATCTAAGTGGACGATCCGAAAAGTTCCAAACAGGTAAAGTCTATTTTGATGCATAGGAATATGTGGAGAAATACAACGAACAACACCGAGCTAGCCAATCAAACTCTTTACTCAGCCAGGACAAACATTATACATGTCCGGTCGTTACTTATTCATGTTTCGGGGCACATCTATATATCCAGTGGCACGACGTTTCAAACTGCAGTAGAGGGGTGTTCTCAACCAAGTTTTATCAAATGAACGACACAAACAGAAACGGATTACGAATGAAGTCATGGATCAAGAAAACTACCAGTGTATCAACGAGTCAGAAATTGTTCTGAAATTTCTACATTTGTATATAAAACGTGCCTCCGTGATGGAACATTGACCTACCGCGTTGCGTCGTCGCGGTAGAGAAGCAGTCGGTGTGCTATCATCGTGTTTATTAAATCTAATTAAACTTGTATGTTCTGAGACAGTACAACAAGAAGGGGATTTCTGTGGCTGGAAACTACAGTGACAATATATCACTGTAGTTCCGTCTTTGTGCAACTGACGGCCGATGAATACAGGAATGAACGCTTGCCTAATTTCTATGACCTGTAACAGACATGATGCCGTGTACAGTATGTCAACCCCTCCGTCATGGAGCACAGTTGCAGTTGTAGCCTTGTGTACCTTCGAGACAAGTTTGTGTCATTCGAGATACTTGCCATCATGTTCTCGAGCTGCTTCATCCCATCGTCTAATTGTAATACCAGGACACCTGGGTTGGTTTTTCTAATGGACGCTGAAAAAGCACGTGTCGTTTTTGCAGATACAAACGGAAACTAGAGCTCCGCCAGTGGCATACATGCGTGAGCTTTTTAGCTTTTCTCTACCATCGAGACCATGGTGGGTTTTTTATCCACCTCGTTAAAGCTCATTCTGACAAACTCTTTGTTTGCGTTATCCCTTTCAAAAATAAATGAATCTTCCCGAAGACCTCGCAATCCTTCCCTCCTTCTACCAAAATATTACTCGATTTCAAACCATACTTCCCTAGTTAAACTGGGAGGGTTATCAGTCGATAATGTGTGACTTGTGTACATTTTCCCTAAATCTCCTTCAGATATGGCTTTTTGTATAAGGCCAACTGACACGGGAGCATCAGTGGACGAGTTTTTTCAAGAAAGGGGAGAAAGGTTGTCAAATTTTAAAATATGTTTTCAACCTTTCATAATAGTATTTGCTGATAATCAATTTTGGTAGTGCAATAGAATAGAAATAATGTTTTCATAGGCGTACTCAATGGTTATTTTGCACATGGTTAGTCTGGGAAAGTTTATAAATTTTAGGGCGCGGGCTTCGCTCTTGCCCTAAAATATAAACCTTCCCACACTAAACGTGTGTAAAATAACCATTGAGTACGCCTATGAAAACATTATTTCTTAAACAAAAAATATAGATCAAATCTATGTTAAATGACTATAGGCATGCATGAGTCAATATAAGAGGAAAAACTGGTCTGGTCAAAGAAAGAATAGGAACTATTTTTCCCAGTGTGTTTCGTTCAGCCATAAAAACAGTGAGGCTTCAGTGAGTCTCCAAAGTCACTAGATAAGTTGTAGTATAGTCTTTCACTAGAATGAAGCTGATCATGTCTTTTCAGATTACCTTTTGAACAGCTCTACAAGGATTACATATCAGCAATACTCTGTTTCTCACAAGCGTGTGTTCGTTCATGCTTTTGTAGGTGCACCTTTCGAATACTGCTATATGAACATAATGAGCATTTGTATGGTTTTTCGCCAGTATGAGTCCGCTCATGGTTCTTCAGGCTTCCTCTATAAGCACTGCTGTATGGACAAAACTGTATGGTTTCACACCGGTATGGATGTGTTCATGATACTCCAGGTTTGCTTTCCGAGCACTGGCATATGGACACAATGAGCATTTGTATGGTTTCACGCCAGTATGAGCTCTCTCATGGTACTTCAAGCCTCCTTTATGAGCACTGCTGTATGGACAGAACGAGCATTTGTATGGTTTCACACCAGTATGAGTGTGTTCATGGTACTCCAGGCTTCCCTTCTGAGTACAGGTATATGGGCACAATGATATTTTGTATGGCTTCTCATCGGTATGGGTTCTTTCCTGGGTCTTGAGATTTCCTTGATGATCAGTACGATATGAACAAGTGGAACATTTGTACGGTTTATCAAAATGAGTCCGTGCGTGCATGTTCATGATTTTGGTCGATGTAGATGTAAAGGGGAAGAGCGAACAGGTGCAAGGCTGAAGAACAGTCGCTTTCACCGAATTTGGAGGGAATTTATGGCATTCATCTCTCGAAATATCAGGAATTAATCCTTCATGGATTCCTGACTCGATATCAACTTTGTACATGGCCACAGGGCTAAGTTTGTCAGCGGACGTGTTTCCCTCCACACCGCGTGTCTGCTCTATACAACCTTTGTACACGGCCGCAGGTACAACTTTGTCAGCGCAAATGTTTCCCTCGACACCACAGGTCTGTATGATATCAATTTTGTACAGCGCCGCAGGTACAACTTTGTCAGCGCACATGTTTCCCTCGACACTACAGGTCTGTATGATATCAATTTTGTACAGGGCCACAGGGACAGGTTTGTCAGCGGACGTGTTTTCCTCCACACCGTGTATCTCGTCAGCGAGAAGGGACTCTTCCTCGATGACCTGCGAAGATAGCACACATGTATATTATACGCTGTTATTTAGTGTAATGCAAGTGAAAATTCCCCGAAGGAAATTACACGAGCATAGAATTATATACGGGATGGGATTGAACATACAAGGTTATCCATAATTATATACGGGATAGGATTGAACATACAAGGTTATCCAGAATTATATACATGATGGGATTGAACATACAAGGTTATCCAGAATTATATACGGGATGGGATTCAACATACAAGGATATCCAGAATTATATACGGGATGGGATTGAACATACAAGGTTATCCAGAATTATATACGGGATGGGATTGAACATACAAGGTTATCCAGAATTATATACGGGATGGGATTGAACATACAAGGTTATCCAGAATTATATACGGGATGGGGTTGAACATACAAGGTTATCCAGAATTATATACGGGATGGGATTGAACATACAAGGTTATCCAGAATTATATACGGGATGGGATTCAACATACAAGGTTATCCAGAATTATATACGGGATGGGATTGAACATACAAGGTTATCCAGAATTATATACGGGATGGGATTGAACATACAAGGTTATCCAGATTTATATACTGGATGGGGTTGAACATACAAGGTTATCCAGAATTATATACGGGATGGGATTGAACATACACGGTTATCCAGAATTATATACGGGATGGGATTCAACATACAAGGTTATCCAGAATTATATACGGGATGGGATTGAACATACAAGGTTATCCAGAATTATATACGGGATGGGATTGAACATACAAGGTTATCCAGAATTATACACGGGATGGGATTGAACATACAAGGTTATCCAGAATTATATACGGGATGGGATTGAACATACAAGGTTATCCAGAATTATATACGGGATGGGATTGAACATGCAAGGTTATCCAGAATTATATACGGGATGGGATTCAACATACAAGGTTATCCAGAATTATATACGGGATGGGATTGAACATACAAGGTTATCCAGGATTATATACGGGATGGGATTGAACATACAAGGTTATCCAGATTTATATACTGGATGGGGTTGAACATACAAGGTTATCCAGAATTATATACGGGATGGGATTGAACATACACGGTTATCCAGAATTATATACGGGATGGGATTCAACATACAAGGTTATCCAGAATTATATACGGGATGGGATTCAACATACAAGGTTATCCAGAATTATATTCGGGATGGGATTCAACATACAAGGTTATCCAGAATTATATACGGGATGGGATTGAACATACAAGGTTATCCAGAATTATATACGGGATGGGATTCAACATACAAGGTTATCCAGAATTATATACGGGATGGGATTCAACATACAAGGTTATCCAGAATTATATACGGGATGGGATTGAACATACAAGGTTATCCAGAATTATATACGGGATGGGATTGAACATACAAGGTTATCCAAAATTATATACGGGATGGGATTGAACATACAAGGTTATCCAGAATTATATACGAGATGGGATTGAACATACAAAGTTATCCAGAATTATATACGGGATGGGATTGAACATACAAGGTTATCCAGAATTATATACGGGATGGGATTGAACATACAAGGTTATCCAGAATTATATACGGGATGGGATTACATGGGAATTATATACGGGATGGGATTTACAAACATACAAGGTTATCCAGAATTATATACGGGATGGGATTGAACATACAAGGTTATCCAGAATTATATACGGGATGGGATTGAACATACAAGGTTATCCAGAATTATATACGGGATGGGATTGAACATACAAGGTTATCCAGAATTATATACATGGGATTGAACATACAAGGTTATCCAGAATTATATACGGGATGGGATTGAACATACAAGGTTATCCAGAATTATATACGGGATGGGATTCAACATACAAGGTTATCCAGAATTATATACGGGATGGGATTGAACATACAAGGTTATCCAGAATTATATACGGGATGGGATTGAACATACAAGGTTATCCAGAATTATATACGGGATGGGATTGAACATACAAGGTTATCCAGAATTATATACGGGATGGGATTGAACATACAAGGTTATCCAGAATTATATACGGGATGGGATTGAACATACAAGGTTATCCAGAATTATATACGGGATGGGATTCAACATACAAGGTTATCCAGAATTATATACGGGATGGGATTCAACAAACAAGGTTATCCAGAATTATATACGGGATGGGATTGAAAATACAAGGTTATCCAGAATTATATACGGGATGGGATTGAACATACAAGGTTATCCAGAATTATATACGGGATGGGATTCAACATACAAGGTTATCCAGAATTATATACGGGATGGGATTCAACATACAAGGTTATCCAGAATAATATTCGGGATGGGATTGAACATACAAGGTTATCCAGAATTATATACGGGATGGGATTCAACATACAAGGTTATCCAGAATTATATACGGGATGGGATTGAACATACAAGGTTATCCAGAATTATATACGGGATGGGATTGAACATACAAGGTTATCCAGAATTATATACGGGATGGGATTGAACATACAAAGTTATCCAGAATTATATACGGGATGGGATTGAACATACAAGGTTATCCAGAATTATATACGGGATAGGATTCAACATACAAGGTTATCCAGAATTATATACGGAATGAGATTCAACATATAACGTTATCCAGAATTATATACGGGATGGGATTCAACATACAAGGTTATCCAGAATTATATACGAGATGGGATTGAACATACAAGGTTAACCAGATTTATATACGGGATGGGATTGAACATACAAGGTTATCCGGAATTATATACGGGATGGGATTCAACATACACGGTTATCCAGAATTATATACGGGATGGGATTCAACATACAAGGTTATCCAGAATTATATACGGGATGGGATTGAACATACAAGGTTATCCAGAATTATATACGGGATGGGATTGAACATACAAGGTTATCCAGAATTATATAGGGATGGGATTGAACATACAAGGTTATCCAGAATTATATACGGGATGGGATTGAACATACAAGGTAATCCAGAATTATATACAGAATGGGATTGAACATACAAGGTTATCCAGAATTATATACGGGATTGGATTGAACATACAAGGTTATCCAGAATTATATACGGGGTGGGATTGAACATACAAGGTTATCCAGAATTATATACGGGATGGGATTGAACATACAAGGTTATCCAGAATTATATACGGGATGGGATTGAACATACAAGGTTATCCAGAATTATATACGGGATGGGATTGAACATACAAGGTTATCCAGAATTATATACGGGATGGGATTGAACATACAAGGTTATCCAGAATTATATACGGGATGGGATTGAACATACAAGGTTATCCAGAATTATATACGGGATGGGATTCAACATACAAGGTTATCCAGAATTATATACGGGATGGGATTGAACATACAAGGTTATCCAGAATTATATACGGGATGGGATTCAACATACAAGGTAATCCAGAATTATATACGGGATGGGATTGAACATACAAGGTTATCCAGAATTATATACGGGATGGGATTGAACATACAAGGTTATCCAGAATTATATACGGGATGGGATTGAACATACAAGGTTATCCAGAATTATATACAGGATGGGATTCAACATACAAGGTTATCCAGAATTATATACGGGATGGGATTGAACATCCAAGGTTATCCAGAATTATATACGGGATGGGATTGAACATACAAGGTTATCCAGAATTATATACGGGATGGGATTGAACATACAAGGTTATCCAGAATTATATACGGGATGGGATTGAGGTTATCCAGAATTATATACGGATGGGATTGAACATACAAGGTTATCCAGAATTATATAGGGATGGGATTGAACATACAAGGTTATCCAGAATTATATACGGGATGGGATTGAACATACAAGGTTATCCAGAATTATATACGGGATGGGATTGAACATACAAGGTTATCCAGAATTATATACGGGATGGGATTCAACATACAAGGTTATCCAGAATTATATACGGGATGGGATTCAACATACAAGGTTATCCAGAATAATATTCGGGATGGGATTGAACATACAAGGTTATCCAGAATTATATACGGGATGGGATTCAACATACAAGGTTATCCAGAATTATATACGGGATGGGGTTGAACATACAAGGTTATCCAAAATTATATACGGGATGGGATTGAACATACAAGGTTATCCAGAATTATATACGGGATGGGATTGAACATACAAGGTTATCCAGAATTATATACGGGATGGGATTGAACATACAAGGTTATCCAGAATTATATACGGGATGGGATTGAACATACAAGGTTATCCAGAATTATATACGGGATGGGATTCAACATACAAGGTTATCCAGAATTATATACGGGATGGGATTGAACATACAAGGTTATCCAGAATTATATACGGGATGGGATTCAACATACAAGGTTATCCAGAATTATATACGGGATGGGATTCAACATACAAGGTTATCCAGAATTATATACGGGATGGGATTGAACATACAAGGTTATCCAGAATTATATACGGGATGGGATTCAACATACAAGGTTATCCAGAATTATATACGGGATGGGATTCAACATACAAGGTTATCCAGAATTATATACGGGATGGGATTGAACATACAAGGTTATCCAGAATTATATACGGGATGGGATTGAACATACAAGGTTATCCAAAATTATATACGGGATGGGACTGAACATACAAGGTTATCCAGAATTATATACGAGATGGGATTGAACATACAAAGTTATCCAGAATTATATACGGGATGGGATTGAACATACAAGGTTATCCGGAATTATATACGGGATAGGATTCAACATACAAGGTTATCCAGAATTATATACGGGATGGGATTCAACATACAAGGTTATCCAGAATTATATACGGGATGGGATTCAACATACAGGGTTATCCAGAATTATATACGGGATGGGATTGAACATACAAGGTTAACCAGATTTATATACGGGATGGGATTCAACATACAAGGTTATCCAGAATTATATACGGGATGGGATTGAACATACAAGGTTATCCGGAATTATATACGGGATGGGATTGAACATACAAGGTTATCCAGAATTATATACGGGATGGGATTGAACATACAAGGTTATCCAGCGAATCGAAGGCTTTAAAACATGGTTGGATGGAAAAGCTTGATGGGACAAAATCCAAGTCTAACAGAAAATAAGACTATATATGTACATGACTAATTTAGGTAGTTCGTACATGTTTAGGGTTTCCCCAACCACACCAGGATTGGAATACTCTGAAGCTGTCAAGGACCAGAGAGTAGGGTTATCTGAAGGGGTTTAAGATGGTCGCTCGTACGAAGCCAAAGTTGCGTCACTAAAGCAGAATGTCTTTTGGAGAGTAATAAAATAAAAATAATTACAGGATGCGAAAGAAAATACATTTGGACACATTTATGCCAAAAATAAAACATGAAAACGCCAAATATTCGATCACATTTTCATGTCGACCATCTTGGATTTACCCATGGTCTTCTGGACTTATGCTTTTGCAAACAGACTTAAAAATGATGTCAACATTTTATAGACTAGTTTCAGCTTTAAATGTTCTATTTGGAGAGGCATGTACGAGGCGGAAGAAATAGACAAGGCAGTTCATAGATAAACCCCAGGCACGGATTGTACATTTTTCGGCAGTCGGAGGCCTGCATACATACAATATATTTGGTGACTTACGTATTCAGTTGGCTCCTCCTTAATTACGTTATAATCAATATTTGTTTGGTGATAATCGCTATAGTCACAATGACTAACTGGTTCTCTCTTGGTTTTCTCTACAACATCTGTTGGCGTTTGCTGGTCAAGTGTGCTGTCCGATCCATCAGTCTTACAAGGTACGTCTTGTGGCGGACTCATTAGGTGAAGTTCAGCCACTAGCTTTATCTCTTGATTATCTCCTGACTCTGCATCCATTAGAGTCAGTTCCATCTCGTATCACGCTGAACCAACAGAGCGGTCTAAAAACAGAAAGATGAAAAATAGCAAAAAAGAACTAGTATTTCACCATTATATCAGTTTAACCGAAGGGTCATAACACGATCAGATAACGATGGTAATACATAGAACCTTCACAATGTGGTCTGTCCGAACCCGCCACTTTCAACACTGTTAGATATAAAGGTACTAATGATGTTTGAGAGGTTACAAACTCGGATGTATGGTATGTCGGCGTGGTCGTGTGCTAGAAGCCTATTTTAATAACATCATGCATGCATTTATAATTTGTTTTCTTCCCTGTGTCCTTCATACGGATTACAGAGCCGTAAAAGGAACCTATTTTTTCCTTGTGGAGACGTTACACTGTGGAAATATTTTTCTCAGTCAATCAAAGAAATATAGCCATATCGAATTATATAATCACAACACGTGTGGGGAGAGGGGTTAGAGCTCGGGACATATCGGCGACCTGGAGTTGACAATTCAATTTTGCTTGATCGCTATATATTATTCAGTTACTATAGTTATGTGTCTATGGCGGCTTTCTGTTACAAAAAATATGAGCTAGGAAAGAAACAAGCTTAATCAAATCTTTTTGTAACGGTTATGAATTCGCCTAAATATTTTTTAATTTCCACGTTAACATTTTTAGTTCTTTCGTGATCTTTAAACAACAATGTCTGTGTTGGTGGGGTTTCGTTGTTATTGTAAATTTTGTTAATATTCTCCAAGGTTTATCATTAGGATTAATAGTGAGAACTGTAATATCGTCATGTGTGTTGACTATATTTTCCCTCGGTTGCATGTAAATTTGCATCGAGGATGAAAGTCCTCGATCCGAGTTCGGTTCTCATATCATTCATGTTTTATTCATAGACAACCTGATGAAGATAGCATCCGGAACAAGGTTAAAATTCGCAGATTTTAAGCCCAAATCATTTTTCTTCCGTGCATTGAACTTGAAGCATTGAACTTGAAGTTACACTATAAACTATATCATCAAGAGTGAGCTTGATTTCCATATTAAACACAGAATATCATAAGGTAAATGGGTGAGGTTTGAAAAAAAAAATTGTAGGTCATACATGTAAAACATAAGAATAAATTTGGGCGGCGAGCGACGAAAATTACACCTGTGTTAAAACAAACTATAAAACCATGTGTATTTTTCAAATCGACTGTATTATCACATGAAATTAGTTTTAAAAATTTACTTTTTTTAAGCCCTGGACACACCAATGGGCATTTATAACAGTATTTGTAGCATGATTTTAGATGGACTCACCCTTACAATTACCAACATGGCGAGGGCTAACAGGGTTAAAAACACAAAAAATACACACAAAAATAGAAAAGGAAAAAAACAAAAATAAAAAAATGACAGACACAAGACAGTATGAGTTTTGTATGTTAACTGTACGTATCAGAGATAGGCGATAGTAAGATATTACTCACGAAGAAAACTACAATTTAGCAATCATATCCCAAATTACCTTGTTATATGAACAGCTTTGATGAGAGAGCTTTGTCAGAACCTTAGCACGGAATTTAACTATAATCTTCAGCTCAATTAGGCTGGGCTGTTTACCGGCGTAACGGCTACAATATAGATAGTATTTTGCCTGGAGTACAACATAATACACAACCATTGTATAGCAACCTAGGGCATTCAGAATTTCACCACCACCTACAACATCTCTAAGGCTGTCAATACTAAATATAACATTGAAACCATTGTTAATCCATTCCAGGAATGACCTCCAAAATAACAAAGTTTGTGGACAGTCAAACAGGGCATGCTGTATACTATCCTCGTCATTACAAAACAGACATTGAGGAGATTGTTTCACCTTTATGCGAAATAAGTATCGGATTTCACTCCGCATTAATGGGGACATTCGATCCACAAGCCATCTTGCGAATGGCGAAGTGTACGCAAATGGCTCTCTAATATATTGGAAAGGAATGCAGGAATACTATATTCTTTTTGTTTGTGAATTTGAAGGAAAAAGAAAGATATTTTTCTCAAGAAGTTGTCTTGTTGCTGATCCTGGGACTGATCTGTACAGCTGTATGACACACCAAACATTGGTAAGTTATCCCTTCAGTGACAGTTCTCTCGTGTACCCGGCACCGTCAACAATTCCTACTGTGTACCATATAAAATTCTCACATTTTGGATGCATGCAGGTTTTTCCATATACGCCTGTCCGTGTTTAATCAGACTTCAATATTTCTAATGGTACATCAAGCATTTCTAAGGCTTCTGTGTGCGAGCTCCCACGTGTCTGGTTGGACCTACCTGGTGTGCACACCTGTGCGGTCACAACTAGTGTGCATACCTGTATGGTCACACCAAGCAGTTGTGAATCTTTCTCTTCAATATCCGGGTTCATGTGTCCACTCAAAACAGGGTGAATTGGTGAATAGGGTTTAACGTCGCTTTCAACAGTTTTCAGCTATATCACGATGGGAAAGGAAAGGGAAGGAAGGGGAGGGGGGAGAGAGAGGGGAGGGGGAGGGGAGAGTGTACCTGCTAGAAACAGAGCAGATAGAATGCTGCCATTTTATAGTGCTGTCCCGCTGAAATATCATGCCGAAGTCACAGTATACTGACACTGAACGAACCAGTCATTGTTCTATCGTCTTAATGCGAAGCCTAAGCGAGGAAGCAACAAGATCCATTTTTCAGGTTTTTGGAATGACCCGGCGTAGAATCGAACACAGTACCTACCGCTTATGAGGACGACGCTCTAACAATTAAGCCACCGCTGTGTGCGGTCCCCAATAAAAACATTCTGCATTTATATGGACAGACAGGTCTAGCTTTTGTAAGGATTACCTCCAGCAGGACTCTTGGATGGCTTCTCCCCAGCTTCTCCCCAGTATCAGTTATCATTTTTCCATGTTGTTGTTCTGCGCACTCGTACCCGGATAGTGGACATTTCTATTGTTTCTCTGCAGTGTGTGTTTCCATGTGTCTGCTCGGGTGTCACTGAATGTGTACATATGTATTCACATATGTTACACTTCTATGGTTTCTTTCCAGTATGAGTTTTCATGTGTATTGCGAGGTAACGTCGTCGGGCACATGTGTATTCACACAACGAGCACTTAAAACGTTTCTCCACAGTGTGACTTCTCGAGTCTCCAGGAATATAGAACTACTCAATCATATTAAGAAATCCGTTAACAAAAAAAAGATAATATACATTCTATATTATTCTCTTATATTTCCATATCTATCGTATTGCAAAACTCTTTGCGGAAACCCATACACTAGTCATCTTAAACCTTTGATCTTACTCCAAAAACGTGCAATACGACTTATAACATTTTCAAATGAAGCAGACCACACTGAACCGCTTTTCGGGAAAATCCAGATTTTACAGCTGAATAAATAAATAATTACCTTTTACTGTTGATAGTCCACAAATCTTTCTACTGCTCAACTCAGCTACCTAAAGCCTTTAGACACTATTTTACAAAACAATCAACAGAATATCGCTATCAAACAAGAGGACATCAATTTAATATAGTTTGACCGTTTTATTGGACAAATCTATTCTTTTACATCACTAAAATAGCTGGACCCCGTGAGTGGAATAAATTACCCTCCTCAGTTAAATACACATTATTTATTTCATTATTTAAGTTAAGCATTAACTCATATTTGGTTGAAGACTGACCTGTCTCCACGAACACATATATGTGCCTGACATAATCATTCTAATTATGTTGTATATCAAGACAATTTTTTTTCGCATATTACATTTATTAGGGATAGAACAAGCCGCCCCCCCCCCCCCCCCCCCCACCGTGGGGCTTTATTCCCGCCTCTTACAGTTTGTGAGCATTAACAGAAATGAACGGTGAATGAAATCAAAAACACCTGTAGGGTTTCTCTCCAGTGTGTGTTCTCAGGTGTCTTGTCAGCGAAGACGGTTCTGCACCTGTATAGTTACACAAGGAGAATTTGTAAGGTTGCTCTCCAGTGTGTGTTCTGTTTAGTCATCGACGACTGATGTGCACATCTATAGTCACACAAAGAGCATTTGCAAAGTTTCTCTCCAGAGTGTGTTCTCAGGTGTTTACTCAGCAACGACTGATGGGCACATCGGTATTCACACATTGATCACTTGTATGGTTTCTCTCCGGTGTGTGTTTTCAGGTGTCTTGTCAGCGACGACTGCCAAGCAAATCTATAGTCACACAAGGAGCATTTGTAATGTTTCTCTCCAGTGTGTGTTCTCAGGTGTTTGGTCAGCGACGACTGTTCTGTACATCTATAGTCACACAAAGAGCATTTGCAAGGTTTCTCTCCAGTGTGTGTTCTCAGGTGTTTGGTCAGCGACGACTGTTCTGCACATCTATAGTCACACAAGGAGCATTTGCAAGGTTTCTCTCCAGTGTGTGTTCTCAGGTGTTTGGTCAGCGACGACTGATCTGCACATCTATAGTCACACACGGAGCATTTGTATGGTTTCTCTCCAGAATGTGTTCTCATGTGACTAGTGAGCGACGATTGCTGGGCACATCTATAGTCACACAGGGAGCATTTGTAAGGTTTCTCTCCAGTGTGTGTTCTCAAGTGTGCAGTCAGCGACGGCTGATGGGCACATCTGTATTCACATATTGAGCACTTGTATGGTTTCTCTCCAGTGTGACTTCTCATGTGCCGGGTTAGATTACCCATTTGCGCACATGCGTACTTACACCTTCGACACCTGTACGGTTTCTCTCCAGTGTGACTTTTCATGTGCCGCGTTAGATCACAATTTCGCGCACATGCGTACTTACACATTCGACACCTGTACGGTTTCTCTCCAGTGTGAGCCATCATGTGGTCCGTTAGTTTATCCTTTCGACCACATGTGTGTTCACATACTGGACATTCGAAGCGTTTCTTCCGTGTGTGACTTCTCATGTGTGCAGCCAGAAGTATCTGTAATGTACAACTGTACTCACAAACTGAACACTTGAACGGTTTCTCCGAATTGAGATTATTCTCCAGATATTCCATGGTATTTTTAGTATCGTAAAAAGACTGAATGGTTTATGGTTTTACGTCCGGCTTAAACACACGATGCTCTTTCCGGGTGGTACCTTTATGGGAATTGAAGCGCAGATAGATCCAGTGACTCCGGTGATAGACGCTGTTAAGTTCAATTTCTGCACAGTCTCCGTTACAGTTCTACATATTCCCTCCAGTTGGATTGACGTCGATCATCGACATTCTCAAGTTGTCTTCGGTTATTACTGTGTAAGAGAAAAAGATGACAATTATTCACGTAATTATTCTCGAAGCATCACTAACGCTGGGCTAATATGCCAGAAGTATCGATCTATCTATGCAAAGGAAGAAGACAATTCGCCAGAACAAATTGATTGAGAGAGAGAGAGAGAGAGAGAGAGAGAGAGAGAGAAATTTCCATCCTTTGATGAAGTCAATATTGAAGTCTTTTTCCCATATAATTTAACTGATTACTTTAATCAGGATTTAAGTAAAAATATCAATGCCACTCCGAGAGAAACGTACTGGAGCGCATCATGTCTGCAGCTTGCATCGTGCATCGGGAATGGTCAGTCTGCGTCACACGTGTTCTCCCCATATACACATGTGTGAAGGTTGATTCCACCACGTGGGATCCCGCATCTCTAGGTTTTACGGGGTACCGTATTGTATGTGAATCGATCATCATCATAATTGCACAGCGATAAATTCGGCATTCTGATACCATCCAATTTAATCCGTGTACCTGAATGGTCAGCTGAAAATATTTGCGACCGTAAAATTTGCATTAACGGTCGCAAATTGTTACGACGTGCTACGCGATCGCTCTCTGCCGTCTGTTTCATGAACACCCGGCGAACACCTGCAGCTTCAAGGCATTCTGGAGTAGTGCAACTGCATGAGCGAGCAATTTCAAAAGCAATGTTATTAAATTACTTTGGAAAGGAAGCGAGATTAGAATGGTGCGGACGTTAGTGCTGGTTTTACAGCCGCAAATATCCGTTTTACGGACTATGCTGATTTTCATTCGAGAAACTTAAAGACCAGCGCACCTGTGTCTGGATATTCAGACACATCCGAGTTGGGATCCAAAACCTTTGTTATCAACCACAGGCTGCATGGGGACAAGTATATAGCCTGTCGCATTGTGTATAGAAAGAGTGCACTCTCTTCATACGGACAGAATGGCGGCATATACTCTCGACCCCAAGCTGCCGGTGTTACCCACATAGGGAATACAATGTTTTTGAACATCGAATTTTCGTCTCTAATTATTAAATCGGAGGAATTTTTAAATCCAGTGTCAGGCATCAGAAAACTTCCCGTATTTCGGGACACCGGTATCAATCTATGCAGGAATGGTGTTCAAAATACTTTTAATACTAATGTCAGACTTCCGGTATTTGCATGGTCTTGGCCTATACAAAGACGAACAACGTTCGTAGCATTAACGATTAATAAGAATCACGGTGAATATCGTCACTTCTTCCAAAAATCGACATTCGTGGTCTGACTCTCTCAATTCTACGACCAAATTACCTCTTGGAAAATGTCTTTTAGACACTGGAAAACATCGAAAACAAATACAGGCACTTACAGTAATTTGGAAGAAAAATCTGGCCGAATTATGCACGGATTAGATCATCAATGGAGACTAACATACGAGAAGAGAAGAGCGGTCGAGGTTCAATGCCGTACGCGCCGCAACAAGACATGGAGAGCATGTGATTTCGCAACTAACTACTTGATCGGAATTCGGACTGATTTTTTTGACTGGGATGAATTGGGGCGCGCCTATTTTCGAGCGTCACGTAACATCATAATTTATCATTACAGACTTTGTAGCATCATGATATGTCTTCAGTCCTATTGGTTTGATATGCTAATATGAAAAAATTAAAAATCCTTCTATATCACAAAAATAAAAAAATCATGCTCTAATATCGAAAAAAAAATGCTGAAATTCGAACATAAATGCAAGCCAATGCGATTTTGTCTATTTGAATGCGATCAGATTACAGCCTAAATTGAATTTTGCGCAATAAAATGTGATGTGGTTATGACAAGTATCGAATTTGATAAAGTATGATATAGGAAACTAGAACGTCCTTGCTGAAAAACGGTTCAGCCGTTGCCATCAAACAGCCCCAAAACTTGACAAGCTCTGGAAATCCCTGACCAGATATTGTTGTAACATAGCGGAGAAAATACTGGATAGAAAGGAGGAAAGGTTATGTTTGCCCCATTAAGGAGTTCACATGCTTCCTTGTACAATATGAATTATTACATCGAGCAAAATGTGTACTATACTTTTCGTCTACCCAAAATTCGGGCTAGGGCTAGTTATCGAGCTGTAATTTGGGATAAATTGTAAAAAAAAAAAACACGGAATCCGGCTGACCGGTAACCTGGTGAGTTAACAGTTGGAAGTAGTTCATAGTTTCGGATTATTGGTCCCCCTCAAAAATATTTATACATCAGAGCGCCCGGGTCTGACCACATGATAATTATCCTTCCCTTTTTGATAACCAGTATTTATAGTACCAAGCTTCTGGGTACTACCATTCCTTCAAAATGACATATACGGAGGGGTGGCTCGATTGAGCTATATGGCGGGTCGGGTCGCGAAGTCAACCTTCGTCAGTCTCAGTTTCGTACGTTTTCCAGGTGTTTAAAAATAGGGTTATGTTGTATATGTGGTATGAGACAAAAATCGGCATAGTCGACCCCATATTTTGAATAGCTTTTTTATCTTGCCTCCAGACGGGGAACACTGGGGAGAAATCTTGTGGAAATCGATTGTCAAGATTTCTCCAGGAAGTGAACGAAATATGGCGTATTTTGGGTCATTTTAATAGATTTTCCAGAAAATTTGAAGTACGTTCCGAGGGAAGAAAATTTATCTCGGGTTAAATTTGCATAACTGGCTTATATGTTAAATTAATGGTATGAGTATTTCCATGAAGAAAATATGTACTTTTATATGAGTTTTCTGCATGGTTTGGAAACTCTGGAAGACGGAATGATTATACCAAGGGTCTATTTCCAGCAACGAGGGGTCTACTGTGGACTGCATCCAGTTGACTAGAACACGTTCAACTATTTTGTCCGCCATTTTGCCACCGTATCTCGTTGGTGATTCGCAGAGAACATACACTATTCACGTACGGTAATATGTTCTGTCAGAAGACCTATCAAATTTCCTCATACACCAAGAAATGGCAAGGTTTATCAGAAAGATATTTTCTTTCATTTAGCATCGTGGAGTAATTAAAATACTCTATACCTGTTGTTCTCACTAAATGAGGCAAATGGTCAATTCTGATCGGCTCAAGAAGGTCTCTTCCCATGCTGCAAAGTATCAAATGCACTCACAGGAATTCAATGTACACTATCGTCGACTGTATGTCAGATCTTTTCTTCACATGCAAATGACACACATTTTGGGTCAGGGAAAGTGTAGCTCGTGACAAACAATGGTCCCAAACCCTGATGACGTATTATATCTCTCTCATTCACGTCATCAATTGTTTTCTTTCATCTACATGAAACACTTATCCACAAATCTAACGTCGCTTATGTAATACGAAACCAATTTAATTGTCATTGTCAACATAAAGTACATGTGCCGCAAGGCGTGAAGTCCGATATGTAACCCGATACACCAAATTAAAGCTTGCTCTTCCGACTGTACCCGCCCATGGACTACGCGCTGGCAATTAAGTTGATGTCATATTACATGAGGGAGGGGACATGCTAATTGAATTGTTTTAAGATCCCAATCAACCATGTAAATGGCATGGATGTTGGGGGCGTGCATTGCATCAGGGATAGAATTGGGATTTTATTGTTATTGATGTAGGTGGCCTACGTCATCAGCTTTCAGGACCATTCGAGCCATGTGATCCGTGAGGTGAAGTGGCGTGTCTTGGGACATTTCCTGAAGTGATTGACTGAAAAGATACTGGAAGTAAATCAACTATCAATTGTGATTATATGTAGCATGTACAGAGCCATATCTTACATGTACAATATCCTGCCACAGCTTACATATACAGAGCTATATCTTACCTGTACAATACCCTGCCGCAGCTTACATATACAGAGCCATATCTTACATGTACAATACCCTGCCGCAGCTTACATATACAGAGCTATATCTTACCTGTACAATACCCTGCCGCAGCTTACATGTACAGAGCTATATCTTACATATACAATACCCTGCCACAGCTTACATATAGAGCCATATCTTACCTGTGCAATACCCTGCCGCAGCTTACATGTACAGAGCTATATCTTACATGTACTGCCGCAGCTTACATATACAGAGCCATATCTTACATGTACAATACACTGCCGCAGCTTACATATACAGAGCCATATCTTACCTGTACAATACCCTGCCGCAGCTTACATGCACAGAGCTATATCTTACATATACAATACCCTGCCACAGCTTACATATAGAGCCATATCTTACCTGTGCAATACCCTGCCGCAGCTTACATGTACAGAGCTATATCTTACATGTGCAATACCCTGCCGCAGCTTACATGTACAGAGCTATATCTTACATATACAATACCCTGCCACAGCTTACATATAGAGCCATATCTTACCTGTGCAATACCCTGCCGCAGCTTACATGTACAGAGCCATATCTTACCTGTACAATACCCTGCCGCAGCTTACATGCACAGAGCTATATCTTACATGTGCAATACCCTGCCGCAGCTTACATATACAGAGCCATATCTTACATGTACAATACCCGGCACACAGCTTACATATACAGAGCCATATCTTGCTTGTTAGGCTAGGTTCGCATAGCTAGGATGCAGGCTAAGCCTATCTCGACTAGCTTTTCTTTGGTATTGTTACAGAGCTATACATAGTATGTATGTGCATGTTAGCCTGGTGATTGTGGTAATTTAGCTTGTACACGTGACGTTGTGTTCAGCAACCATATATTATGTATATTTTTTATGTTTCTCTATGTATTCATGTGTGAAAATAAAGTGAATACAGTTTTGTACGTATAAGCCGTTATCTGATGCATGGATGATCATCGACATGCGGGTCCACTCTATCCAATTTAACACATAAATGGCGGGGGAAAGGGAGAAAAAACAACCATAGCGTTACATTTTGTTAGAGAATGAAATCCAAAACTCGATACCACGTGAATCAACTCATTTCATGTTAAATCCATTATCCATTAGTGTCAGTACCTTGGGTGTCCCGTCTCCACAATTGCTCCATACATGTTTTTGCAATGTATTAGTGTCAGTGCCACAGGTGTTTATCTGCACAATTGTTCCTGATATGCAATGTACCGTATTAGTGTCTGGGCCTCAGGTGTCTATAGTTGCTCTCGATATACACTGTATTAGTGTCTGGACCCCAGATGTCCATACATGTAGTTGCTCCCTTTGTGCAATGTATTAGTGCCTGGGCCTCAGGTGTCCATAGTTGCTCCCGATATGCAATGTATTAGTGTCTGGGCCTCAGGTGTCCATAGTTGCTCCCGATATACAATGTATTGGTGTCTGGGCCTCAGGTGTCCATAGTTGCTCCCGATATGCAATGTATTAGTGTCTGGGCCTCAGGTGTCCATAGTTGCTCCCGATATGCAATGCATTAGTGTCTGGGCCTCAGGTGTACATAGTTGCTCCCGATATGCAATGCATTAGTGTCTGGGCCTTAGGTGTCCATAGTTGCTCTCGATATGCAATGTATTAGTGTCTGGGCCTCAGGTGTCCATAGTTGCTCTCGATATGCAATGTATTAGTGTCTGGGCCTCAGGTGTCCATAGTTGCTCCCTATATGCAATGTATTAGTGTCTGGCCCTCAGGTGGCCATAGTTGCTCCCTATATGCGATGTAGTACCTCGGGTGTACCGTCTCCACAGTTGTTCTAAATATGCAATTTATTAGTGTCTGTACCTCAGGTGTCCGTCTCCATAAGTGTACCCTACATACAATGTATAAGTGGCCATGCCTCAGTTGCCCGTCCTCACAATTGCTCCTAAACTGTTAGGGTCTGTTCCTCGGATGCCCGTCTCGACAAATGTTCCCTATATGCAATGTATTAGTGCCTGTACTTCACGAGTCTGTCTCCATAATTGTTCCCTATATGCATTGTATTAGGGTCTGTACCTCAGGCGTCCGTCTCCACAATTGTTAAATGTATTGAGGTCCTTGTCTCAGGTGTCCGTCTTCACAATAGTTCCCTATATGCGATGCATTAGGGTCTGGGCCTTAGGAGTCCGTCTCCATCTGAACCTGGCATAATGAAGACTCGAGAGTGTTGCTCGAGAGTGTTGCCCGCCAGTGTAACTGACAAGTTGAAGTTTCGTGCACAAGTACTGAGCCCAAGAGATGCTTTTTCTCTCTCCCCATATAGTAAATATCCCACGACGGTACTGATTAACATTAGATTTGAGTAATTTGTATATCTTTAATTTAGTGCATTATTAGACTGGTCGATTCAATATTCTTTATCCAGTTTTTGCTCCTCAAAACTCAGAACCGGGAACACGTTTACAGCAGTAGGCAAAAACACACGATTTTTCTGTGTACACAGTCGTTACCTATATGCTATATCAAGTTCTCATCTACCTAATATGACTGTGGACTGTGTTCAAATTAGTGAACAATCAAAACATATATCTGGTGTCTACAACAGCAGCCGTTCTGTTTGGTCATCCAAGACTCTCCTCTCAGAGTCCAGGCGGATTTCGTTCAGACCAAAATTCTATAGATAAACTTCTTTCCGATATGTACTGGTATATGCTACTGGTATGTACTGGTATATGTTACTGGTTTGTACTGGTATGTGTTACTGGTATGTTCTGGTGTATGTTATTGGTATGTACTGGTATATGTTACAGGTATGTACTGGTGTATGTACTGGTATGTGTTACTGGTATGTCAGTTAAGCTTGTCGACAGTTCACTTATTTTAAAGGCCTGAGACTGGTGCTTTGCATATGTTTCCGATATGTATCGGTATATGTTACTGTTATGTACTGGCATATGTTACCCGTGTGTACTTGTTTTTGTTACAGTTATGTACTGGTAAGTACTGGTATGTACTGGTATATGTTACTGGTATGTACAGGTATATTTTACCAGTATGCTACTGGTATATCAGTTCAGTTTGTCTGTCAGTTCGCTTATTTTAAATGTCTGGGATTGGTGTAGGCTCCATTGCATGTGTTACTGGTACAGAGTGAGTGAGTGAATATGATTTAACGTCACTTTCATCTATATTTCAGCCATATTCTATTCCTTTTGACATCCGGGAACTCCACATGTGCCTCAGTTAGTCGCCTCTTAGGAGAAGCTGTCTGAGGAGCTGAGGCCTATAGTTACCATGACCTGCGGTGTGCACAACGAGAACCCAGGTCAATGCCCGGAAGCCCCACGAGACCTGTTACGGGTACATGTAACATATACCAGTACACACATGTTACTGGTACATGTATGTTCTGGTATATGTTACCACCGGTATGTATTGGTATATGTTACCAGTATGTCAGTTAAGCTTGTATGTCATTTAGCTTCTTTTAAAAGATGAGCGAGTGAGCGAATAGGATTTAACCTCACTTTTAACAATATTTCATTCATATCACAACGAAGCCCGACCCAGCCAGGCTGCGTTTCTGTTGCATGAAATGAAGAAATCTTTGAAGCAACATGGAACCAGACACCCATGTTCCACCCTGTATGACACTAAGGACAGCACAAGATACAGGCAGGATGTTTACATTAGCGCAATAAAGACAAGTGCAATTATAGTGCTATAGCCTACACCACATTATCAAGTTCCTGTTGCTTGGGATGTATATGGTATATTTTTCCGGTTATGTACTGGTATATGCTTACTGCATATTTAGGTATATGTTACCAGTATATACTGCTACATGTTACCAGTATGTTCTGGTATATGTTACCAGGCTATTTTATGCTTATGTGCACTCCAACGCACATTATGGACAATTGAAACATTTTTCTCCCCTGCAAGTTATCGGGTGTACCGTCATACTGTCTGGTCTGTACACTTTTACATGTACAATAATTAACTTTCTACACCTTGTGAGTTAGGGCAGTAGCAAACATAATTTTTGCACACATTTCGAACGTTTCTCTCCAGTGTAAGTTCCCATGTGTGCAGTCAGATTTGTTTGACGTGCACACATTTATTCGCAAAATAAACACATGAAACGCTTCTCACCGGTGTGAGTTCTCAAGTGTTTTCTCAAATTCTCCTGATGTGCACACTTGTAATCACACAAAGCAAATTTGAAGGGTTTCTCTCCAGAGTGAGTTCCCATGTGTCTAGTCAGATTTGTTTGATGAGCACACATGTACTGAAACGATAAACACTTGAAACGCTTCTCTCCAGTGTGAGTTCTCAAGTGCTCTTGCTTAGATTTCTTAGATTTATACTCCAGTGTAAGTTCTCATGTGTCTGATGAGGAGCTGCCGTTGTATACATTTATACTGACACAGTGAACACTTGAGGGGTTTCTCTCCATTGTGAGTTCTCATGCGGCTGGTCAGGTGATGCTGTTGTATACATTTATACTCACACAATGAACGCTTGAAGGGTTTTTCTCCAGTGTGAGTTCTCATGTGGCTGACCAGGTTCTGCTGTTGTATATATTTATAAAATTACAATGAACACTTGAAGGGTTTCTCTCCAGTGTGAGTTCTCATGTGGCTGGTCAGGTGATGCTGTTGTATACATTTATACTCACACAGTAAACACGCGAAGGGTTTCTCTCCAGTGTGAGTTCTCATGTGTCTGGTCAGGTGATGCTGTTGTATACATTTATACTCACACAATGAGCACTTGAAGGGCTTCTCTCCAGTGTGAGTTCTCATGTGGCTGGTCAGGTGATGCTGTTGTATACATTTATACTCACACAGTAAACACGCGAAGGGTTTCTCTCCAGTGTGAGTCCTCATGTGGCTGGTCAGGTGATGCTGTTGTATACATTTATACTCACACAATGAACACTTGAAGGGCTTCTCTCCAGTGTGAGTTCTCATGTGGCTGGTCAGGTGATGCTGGTGTATACATGTGTACTGACACAATGAACACGCGTAACGCTTCTCTCCAGTGTGAGTTCTCATGTGTTGTGTTAGACTCTGCTGATGTGTACATTTGTACTCACACAATGAGCACTTGAACGGTTTCTCTCCGGTGTGAGTTCTCATGTGGCTGATCAGGTGATGCTGGTGTATACATTTGTACTGACACAATGAACACGTGTAAGGTTTCCCTCTAGTGTGAGTTCTCATGTGGCTGGTCAGGTTCTGCTGGTGTATACACGTAAACTGGCAAAATGAACACGCGTAAGATTTCTCTCCAGTGTGAGTTCTCATGTGGCTGGTCAGGTGCTGCTTTTGTGTACATTTGTACTCACACAATGAACACTTGAAGGGTTTCTCTCCAGTGTGTGTTCTCATGTGTATTGTCAGGTGCTGCTTTTGTGTACATTTGTACTCACACAATGAACACTGGAAGGGTTTCTCTCCAGTGTGAATTCTCATGTGGTTGGTCAGGTTCTGCTGTTGTATACACGTAAACTGGCAAAATGAACACGCGTAAGATTTCTCTCCAGTGTGAGTTCTCATGTGGCTGGTCAGGTGCTGCTTTTGTGTACATTTGTACTCACACAATGAACACTTGAAGGGTTTCTCTCCAGTGTGTGTTCTCATGTGTTTTGTCAGGCGCTGCTTTTTTGTACATTTGTACTCACACAATGAACACTGGAAGTGTTTCTCTCCAGTGTGAGTTCTCATGTGGTTGGTCAGGCTCCGCTGGTCAAAACATTTGCACTGACACAATGAACACTCGTAAGATTTCTCTCCAGTGTGAGTTCTCATGTGGCTGGTCAGGTGATGCGGTTTCTTACACTTGTACTGACACAATGAATACTTGTAGGGTTTCTCTCCAGTGTGAATTCTCATGTGGATGATCAGACTCTGCTGCTGTTCACACTTGTAATCACACAGTGAACACTTGAAAGGTTTCTCTCCAGTGTGAATTCTGATGTGTCAGATCCCGCTGCTGCTTACACTTATACTTGCACAAAGGGCATTTGAAAGGATCCTCCCCAGTGTGGATTCTCATGTGTCTGGTCAGACTCCGCTGTTGCTTACACTTATACTTGCACAAAGGGCATTTGAAAGGGTCCTCTCCAGTGCGAGTTCTCATGTGGCTGGTCAAGTCATGCTGTTGCTTACACTTATACTCGCACACTGAGCACTTAAGATGCTTTCTATTGCATTGAGTATCCATACAGTTTATATTCAGATTTCGCTGAATCGGGGTAGGACAGAGGACCCGAAAAAAAAATTCAAACTAGAATCTACGAGATCTCCAGACATGGTCTACTTTCATTGTCCAGAAATAATACTGAGTCTGTATTGGACATTCGCCCACTCAGCAGTTCATCTCTCAAATACGTTTCCGTGGTGCGCGGATTTTCACCAGCTCAGATAGGAGTCCACCTTCTCTCTATTCTGAGGAATAAATACATCAGATTAATGGCATATAAATGTACTTTACTCTTCGTCAAGTAAGACTTACAGTATTCGTTAACACTTCAGGAATGGGTCACGTTTATTCGGAATCTAATCTTCTTTTTTCGTGTCGTGGATGAATCTGAATTTGGTTTCAATTCTGAATAATCCAAATGAATGGGAAAGACAATAGCAGAAACACACGATTGATGGTCAACAAAGAAGTGCACCTCGACACCTGTCCGTGGGATTTTAATCTGAAGCAAGTAAAACAGGACACCTAATAACCAACTTATACGGGCACATATTAAATTCTAGTAAATTCGCCTTCCAGTAAATTCTAAATGAAAAAAAAAACAGGGGCCAAGAGGCCATCATACCTTTTGAAGTGTATGAATGGTCCATATAAGGGCATGGCCTCGGGGCTTAGAAAGCACACATGCCTTCCAATGATCATACGCATTCTATATCATATCCTATAATATTGCGACCATCCCATATTTTAGTATATCCAAAATTGTACTATAAAACCTATGGCAACCAGTTATTCTAATGAGAGAAGATTCCATGTCCTTCATCATTCACATTACGACTTTGGATGTAACTTTCCACGGTCTTTCCAACTATCAACAAATGTTCACCTCGCCCAGGCATTGCCTCATATGTAGATGTTTGAGCTTTTTTAGCTAGTTTGAGCCTTTTTTTCTGTCACTCGACCCAAAATATCAAATAAAAGTATGAAATACTATCAATGAAAATAAGGTCTAAATGCATATGAATATATATAATTGTAACCATATCACTCAGTATCATTCCCGAAAGAAATAAGAAAACAACTCCCTGAAATACATGGGCGATTCCATGTCACGTCAGTTACATTTTCATTCCCGCTAGAGATGAATTTGTGACATCTGAAACGATTAGCAGCCATGACTACACCAATAACAAAACAATTTACTCAAATAAAAGTATTTCTTCAATTTGAATGGGTTTTTGGTAATTTCAGTCAAATTAATTAGCTTCTAGGCTTAACTAAAACAGTGTCACGTAAGTTACTTATAGAAATAGGGCAGTTCTGGTTTATTGGGCTCGTGTTACAAATTCTCTGATTCGGTTGGAAGAATCTTAAAACTTCTCACCTAGGGCAATAGCTTGAACAATGAATTAGTAGATATGTGTAGTTGTCATCAGTCACTTTTCCATATTTCACCACACGGAATATGAATATTGTTATCCAGTGTCACGTAAGTAACAAATATTCATCACGTAAGTTACATGGGGTAGGTTTCTGTATATTCCTGCAGTCTCTTGGACTATTTATTCAGGAAATACTTGGAGAAATGTTTAGAAATAAATAATACAATGGATTTGTACAGAAATAACAATTTGTGGGATACTTCATTACCAATTTTGCTGATTAACAAACAAACTATGGAACTGGACCCTGTACTTAGTCTGCACTGTCAGAGTATCTAGATAGTATATTTTTGATAGCAATGTTAGAAATAGTTACTTAATGTTGATATAATACATATTTTGGATTTGTTTCCAACAAAAAAATGCTCCCTAATTTACATGGCTTTGTTACATGTAACTTACGTGACACTTTTGTAACTTATGTGACATGTCACGTAAGTTACACAGCTTCACTCGTCTAAATTTCTTTTCAACTTTTTTTTCAACTACTTAAGGGGTGTATGTTCCTAGTGCACATGCGGTAGTTTCATTGATGGAAGAGGTTTTATTTCATTTCTATTGCCTATATTATCCCTTGAAGCTACATTGTGTTAATTCGATTAAATATTGACTGTAAATGACAGTCTGTCAACTTTACAAATTTGACAATTTTCATGTTAGAATACATAGTTACTAGTTACTTACATCAGATATAACCCAAATGAAATGAATACTTAAGATTGCTCTAGTTTTCTATGTGTTTAAATGGTATTTTATTTTACAACGTGGAACAGTGACAAAAACGTCATTTTGTCTTAGGTAATAGTTGATACAGAAAGTAAACAATTCTCACAATTTTAGCAGTTTGAAATTTCATAAACTTCCACTCTGTCGGGGAATCGCCCATATTTTCAAATCTCTCACAATTGTCTTATTATATGATATGCTGTATAGCTAAGACATATGAGATAGGCATGTAACTCCAAAATGTGCAATGCACTTTGGTGACCTGCAAAATCACTTTGGTGACCTGGATTTCCTGCAAGGACATGTTGTTTACACTGTTGGCATGGGGTTGTATGTAACCACAGATTATCTTAGAGTAAGACCAGACTAGCTATATCCTAGTTCGATTCGCAAATCCAATTTGTTCAGCTTACTCACTGAATCAATGTGTCATACATGAGCCCGTGATGATCCATAATCGATTCAAATGTTCAATTTTATTTTTGCACATTTACCTCGATGACACTTTTGCCGCAGTGAGCCACTAGTACCAACAAAACTGAGCCAAGATATCAAGGTTGCCAGGACTGTTTTTCACTGGATCATTGGATCATGTTAACAAGTAGTTTCGATCAGTTAATCAAGCTGAAAGTGGTCCCCACATTCGTAATTATTGTTGGCTCACTACTGGGTCAATGTTTATATTCTGGCACCTTTCATACCGGTGCAAGTAACAGAGTAACACAACTATAATTACCTGCATTACATGTGTTTGGGGTGCCCTTGGGGCATTTTTCACTTGTTTGCAAAACATCTTCGCTATTATTGTCTCATAGAGTAGCCTTGCCTGTGCTCTAGTTATAACTGATATTTCGTATGACAGATTCATACAAAAGAATATGAAATATCTTTTTAACTTTTCATCATAAATTTACATTTTAAGATGTAACAACGGTGTCCCGGTGTGCCATAGGTATAGGACGCATTGGAATACCCATGGGGTGCAGTGGGACAATACTCCAAATGCATTTTAAACCAGGTACATGTATATACTGTTATGTTTCATACGAGTTCAGTTGAGTCAACATCGATAGATAAGAAAATTACATTTCTTTTTTTTTGTGATTCGCATTCCAATGGAAGCGAGTGACTTTGGAATTGTTGGTAAACCTCATCAAATTCGGTGAGATTACGAATTAGTACGATCTAGGGGGAAAATGCACTTTAATAACATTTTTTGTTGAAATTGAATAGCACATTTTGATTGCTACTGTCCTAGTATGTACCAGCAAAAGTGTCCAGGACCGCTCTGAGTTTGTTATATTTCGCTTTGTGAAAAAACTAACATACATGTATATCTGAAATAATAAATCGCTACAATTAAACAGTATCCATGTCCATCCTATATCAATAATACCTATATATCTGAGATAATAAATCCCTACAATTAAACAGTACCCATGTTCATCCTCTATCAGTAATACCTATATATCTGAGATAATAAATCACTACAATTAAACAGTACCCATGTCCATCCTCTATCAATAATACCTATATATCTGAGATAATAAATCACTACAATTAAACAGTACCCATGTCCATCCTCTATCGGTAATACCTATATATCTGAGATAATAAACCCCTACAATTGAACAGTACCCATGTACATCCTCTATCAATAATACCTATATATCTGAGATAATAAATCACTACAATTGAACAGTACCCATGTCCATCCTCTATCAATAATACCTATATATCTCAGATA
>JAVTVY010054516.1:0-31959 GCA_036873755.1 Hanleya hanleyi | reverse complement strand
ACCTCTGTGGCGCCTGTGGCGCCAGGGGCGCCACCAGCTGCGTGTGTATTCTTCCGCGGTGATGCGGTCTGGTGGTGATGCGGTCGCGGAAGAAAGCTTCCGCGGAGAAAAAGTAGTCCCCAGACTTCAAATACGCTGCATGGTCCGATTGGGTCGAGTGAGGTATCAAAGTGAAGCATTCGTGAAGGGGCATCCAGTCATGGGTGGGTGCATGTAAAATTAGGATTTTTCCCCGAAACTATAAAAAGCGGAACACGGACTTTACCCCTAAAATAGGGGAAAACCCCTATCAACCCTAGCCAAAAGGGCTAATATCGGTCCCCGGGCTTATCGGGGCCTGCCTATCAAGTCAATGGGGTAGGTGCATGTAAAATTAGGATTTTTTCCTGAAACTATAAAAAGCGGAACACGGACTTTACCCCTAAAATAGGGGAAAACCCCTATCAACCCTAGCCAAAAGGGCTAATATCGGTCCCCGGGCTTATTGGCACCTACTTATCAAGTCAATGGGGTGGGTGCATGTAAAATTAGGATTTTCCCTCGAAACTATAAAAAGCGGAACACGGACTTTACCCCTACAATAGGGGTCTGTATTATACAATATAAGGGAAAATGCCTGTATGGGGTATGGGGATGGTCAAATTTTTTCGTGGGCTTTACTATGGCTTGTGGCGTCGCGTTTTTCTCGTCTCACCGAGAAAATGACAATGGGAAGTGTCCCGGAGCGAATCAGTGAAATTTTTGGGAAAAGTCACCTACTTCAAATACGCTGCATGGTCCGATGGGGTCGAGTGAGGTATCAAAGTGAAGCATTCGTGAAGGGGCATCCAGTGGGTGGGTGTATGTAAAATTAGGATTTTTTCCCGAAACTATAAAAAGCGGAACACGGACTTTACCCCCTAAAATAGGGGAAACACCTATCAACCCTAGCCAAAAGGGCTAATATCGGTCCCCGGGCTTATTGGGACCTGCCTATCAAGTCCGTGGGGTGGGTGCATGTAAAATTAGGATTTTTTTCCGAAACTATGAAAAGCGGAACACGGACTTTACCCCTAAAATAGGGGAAACCCCCTATCAACCCTAGCCAAAAGGGCTAATATCGGTCCCCGGGCTTATTGGCACCTACCTATCAAGTCAATGGGGTGGGTGCATGTACAATTAGGATTTTCCCCCGAAACTGTAAAAAGCGGAACACGGACTTTACCCCTACAATAGGGGTCTGTATTATACAATATAAGGGAAAATGCCTGTATGGGGTATGGGGATGGTCAATTTTTTTCGTGGGCTGTATATAGGCCCATAGGCTGACCATGGGGGGTATAGGTCCAACCTGGGAAATTCACACACGTTCATTGTGATATGGGTTGCTTGGATTTGTTTTTCACGTCTCGTCATTTAGAACACGATGGGAAGGGTCCCGGAGCGAAACGGTGAAATTTTTGGAAAAAGTCACCGAGGCCTGGGTAGGCCCATAGGCCTATACTGCATGGCTATGGGTGTATAGGTCCATACGGGGTGAACGTTTTGGGATCTAGGTGGGCCACTAATGGCCCGATGGGGTCGAGTGAGGTATCAATGTGAAGCCTATGTGGGGGGGCAATCGATGGGATGGGTGTGGGGTAGGAATATCGTGATTCTGCGCATGCGCAAAAGACAAAGTGTATGGAAATAGACGTTTTGGGATCTAGGGGAGCCACTAGTGGGCTGATTGGATCGAGTGAGGTATCAATGTAAAGCCTATGTGAGGGGGCATCTGATGGGATGAGTGCGGGGTTGAAATATCGTCACTCTGCGCATGCGCAGTGGACAAAGGGTATGGAAAAGGACGTTTTGGGGTCTAGGTGGGCCACTAGTGGGCCGATGGGATCGAGTGAGGTATCCATGTGAAGTCTATGTGAGGGGGCTAGACTAGGGTGTCGTTTCCATTCTGCTGCGCAGGTCACGTGGGTTGTGACGTCACCTCCGGGTTTCACCTCCAAACCCAGAAGAGTTCCAATGTTCTCTTACAGGTCCGGATGTTCAACCGCCGGGGTTTTTCCCGGCCCGGCCCGACCCGCCCCGGCCGCAGCGCGCGCGCGCGGGTTCTCCGGCCGTACGCTCGCGCGCGCGTCATCACCGACAGTGCGCGGATGAATGTCGGGTCAAAAGGTCAAAGGTCACCTCGGGATGGAGGGGTGGCAGGCCGTACGGGTCAAAGTATTCGCCCTGCTGTTCTGTCAAGTACACGCCCACCCAATGTTCACCGGACCGATCCATCGGGTCCGTGTTGAGAACGTAAGCAGCAGGATACATACGGTCTAATGGGAACACATCTCGGGCGAACACCCACCATACGTGTCTCTGGGTCATTCTCCAGCACGGTGGTTATCTGGTCTGTATCCATGTTAGGTGGAGAAGTCACACAGGACGTTGCGCGCTTTGTCCACTTGAATGATGTTGTCAGATTCGGCGTAGCAGATCACATTGACGGTGCTCCGGAGGGCTCGTGCAAAGTGGATTTCCAACATTAAATTGCCTTGCTTGGCTTGGGCCAGCTGATGGTCGTTCTCTAAGGTGGGGATCAGATCGAAATAGAACAACGTGTATCCGTTCCCGTAGTCCTCCCGACTGATCATATTCCCTTCGTCCTGGTTGATTTGACCGGTGGCTGTAAACAGGCTCTGATAGGCTCGAATGAAATTCGCGCGCCCAAAGTTCGGTGTTAAGGCCGTGGCTGGGACCTGTTGTGCACCCACATGCAGGGCCACAAAATTGATGCCGAAATGTTTAAAGTCAAACGGGTTCTCTGGTATTTTCCACACAGGCCAGGATCAATCGCTTGGGTAGTTCCCCCAGGAACAGGTTTTCTTTGTTGGCGCTCATATTTCCAGCAGACGCAGAGAACACTTTGGTTTGCACACGTCGGATAGGGTACTGGGCTGGTTTTGTTTCCAAGGTTTTGAGGTGTCCCAATTGAACGGCTGGATTCGGTTTCACTTTTCGGACATACAGGACTGCGTCTTGGATGACAATCTTATAGTCAGCTGCATGCCCGTCTACGTTAGTGGTCATCAAGGCGAAGGTCGGAGGCGCCCGTATCAGTCGGATTTTGATCGGATCTTGTTCAAGAGGTACCGGTCTTGCATGAACATGTCTGCGTGGAGTCGACCCATGAGATCCACCGAGACGCCGTTCGCGGTCAAAGCCTTCCGTTAGTTATATCCCACATTGTCGTTCTCTACGCCCATGTGCTGGGCTGTGTCCTGGTAGAATAAAGCGGCTGTCAGTTGAGATTTTTTAGCCTCTCGCCCATTCGACAACAGCGTCTCGATGTAGGCTCAATAGGGGTACGTGTTGGTCGAGTCACTGATGAGTTTGTCGCTGAGAAATATATCCACCTGTTGAAACATCGAGTGCAGCCAGAGATTCGTCGGGCCACCGTTGCTTGGCCCACAATTCTGGAGCCATCTCCATTGACGATCTTGGCTTTCACATACAAGTATATATGGGCTAAATCCACATAGGGCGTATCCGCATTACTGATGGTGAACTCGATGGGCCCTGTTTCGTTGATGCTGGAGAGCGGGAGATGCTCCACCCATAATCCTTGTTCGACACTAGTCTGTGTGGGCGGGACGGTCCACAAATCAAATTCACTGTTGGTGGAGGGACAGGACTCTGCGTGGATCAAGGACATGTTTTAAGAAAAGATATCCTGGGTCTTCGATGTGCGTCGTCGCTGGGTCGGTCGTCGACTGGTGCGTGGTCTCGGTGGTGCAGGTCTTTTATTCCCTACGGTGTGTTGTGCTTTGGCCACTAAGACGCCTCCTGCTTCTTTGGCCCGCCGTTTCAAGGCTTCTTTGGGTGCCGTACCCCCCAAGACATCATCTGCGACTTGCAGTCCACTGCGTGCCGCTTGTTTGCCGATTGCTTTCACCCCACGCGTCACCAACGGCAGAAACGTTTTGACGATGCTCCCGATTATGTTCCCCAGTCCATGTCCTCGTTGCATGCGTGCACCACTAACTACCCGAAGCCCAACGCCGGCCTGTTGGGCATAATAGTCCATATAGCTGCGTGCATCGCACTCGTAAGGCACCTTCATTATACAAAGTGGGGAGCACGTGCTTGTCGAAAATAAAGTGTCAGCACCACTTTGCCGCGTTCGAATGCCACCGGTCGTCCCGTGTCATCTCTTATATCCACCGTGATCGTGTTGATGTCGGTTTGTCGTACGGGTAGGTAGAGCATGTGGGTGAAACTGTGGGTGACATGATCTCCATACGTCTTTTTACTGGGGATCACCCGTAACAGAGGTGTGTTGATATCGCCGTAGAGTCCGTACATACCCGACTTCATATCCATCGGAATCTCGCCTTGGTGGGCGGTGGGACCAGCGAACGTCTGTAGATCGAAACCCAGCATTTGCTGTAGGATAGGACTCAGTACTCGCGTTGGCGGTGACGATAAGCTGTGCCTTGTCGTTGTGTGCGTTGTAATCGAAGTCCACGTGATTCTTGAAGGGATAGGTTTTGATGGGTTTTGAAGTATTCGCGACCTCCCGTAGAGCCTTATAATGCAACAGTCTTGACAGCCCACCCATGAACTCCTTGGGAGTATCGTATTGGCCTTCAGGGAGAGTGAGTCGGGTGTCTTTTCCTTCGTAGGTCACCTCGTACCACACTTCATTGGCTCGCACGTTGTACCACGAGTAAGGGTATTGGATATACACGAGGCCACATTCCCACCGCCCAGGTAAATGCAACGGTTGAGGTAACTGGGTCACGTACTTGGCCAAGGTGTTGTCAGGAAACACATCCAGCGAACTGTTACTGGGTAGGGTGAGGTAAAACATGGCGACTGAGCTGTCCTGCTGCTGCTGTTGGTTTTAATAGGTGTTCCAGGGCTTGGGCGGTTGTGTCCGGCGTCGTGTTCGTCGCGTTGACTTGCTACGTGGCACGACTCTGGAGATGTGGGGTGTCTTGATCAAGGATGGTTTTTTAAAGGTCTGAAAAGGATGTGCCCGTTGTGGTGGTGGAGTTTTGGGGGGTGACTCCGGTTCCCATTCGGATTCCCAAGAAGGTAGTGGGCCACTCGGCGATTGCTGGGTTCGCTGCATAAAGGCCCAGCGGTGGGAGTTCCCCACCAATTCCTGTGGTACATGCATGTCTTTCAAGCCTTGAACGAAGACCTCCCATCCTCGAGGATCCGTGTGCGACCTGCGTTTACGCATCAGGTCATTCACTAAATCCGTCATGTGGATCCCGGGGACCACCTGATTCTGTACCAGTAGTTCGCCTTTATCATTCCAAGTCATGTTAGGATTCTGTTTCATCTGTTGTAATACCAGGCCAGCTTGTTTCTTGAACGATGCAGGTACGCTACAGGACTTCGTCTTCCACCCACTGTGGGGCTGTGGGTGGTACCCCTGGTAATGGCGGCTGTTGGAGCGGTGCTGAGGTCGGCGGTGTATCACGTGGTGGTGGTGGTGGTGGTGGGGTAGAGAGGGTTTTGTATTAGTCCATGAACGTCATGTACCGTTGAAGCGTCGCATTGTACCGTTGTACTTTCTCACCGTCGCTTAGCCCCGGTCTCTGTAAGATTTGTTGCATCTCTCCATCGAGGGTGTTTATGGTCTTCACCGTAGGTGGGACAGGGTAGGGCGATTGGAGGTTTTGAAGGAATCGTGGTTCGACGAGGAGCATTTTTTTCGTGTGGTTCATTGTCGGCCGAAGAGTCCACCCAATACTGGACCCAACACGGAAGCGGCCAACGGTGCTAAGATGGCCCCGAGAAAGCCGCCTTTCTGTAACACCTTTTTCTTTTGTGTTTGAGGGACCCGCTTCTGGACTAGGGTTCGGAGACCTGTCTTATGCTTGGCCAACTTGGTCTTCTGAGCCGGAGTCAGTGGTACGTTGCCTTTTAACAGGTTGTACCCGATCTCGCACAGACAGCGTACAAGGTCAGGGTCCGCACCGCGTACAATGGTTCGGACCAACTCGGGTGGGGCCGTCTTCAATACACGGAGCGTCGGGGCGTGCTTCCGTACTCGCGCAGACATCATGTACAACTAATGCCAGAACTCACAACTCTGCCCTTTTTATCCACCTCAAAGAACAGAGACAAAGTCCACCATGCTGTGGTATTCATTCTTTTTATTATCCCCATCGTCAAACACACACTCCAGCTGGGGGAGCCACTGTGGGTGTGTTTACATTATTTTTGCATGTACACGTGGTGGGCCTCTCCGGAAAAGATGCCGGTCCGTAGTCGAAGGTGGTCGGGGGTGGCTTGCTTGAGGTCGAAGAGCATATACCCGTGCTGAGGGGTTGTCGCATCTTTGAAGGCTTTCAACGCAAACGGTGTGCGGCCGGGATACATATGTCTCGCCAGGTGCAGCAGTTGAGTGGTATCTCTCGGGTTTTTGAAGACCACCAGGTAGTGGGCATTTAAGCTGATGTTCCGATGTTCTTTGTTTTTACTGAACAGATTCTGCACAATGTAGATGATGCTGAGCCGTCGATGATGGCTGCCTTTGGTAAAGAGTTGGGTTACCCGCGCATCCGTCTCCGCCATGAGATCATCCAGAACTACCAAGGTGTCGAGTTCCAAATCGGCCAGGTTGGGTAGGCCTTCCACGAACGTGATGTGGGGCATTGCTGCATACGCTTCCTGCCATTCTCCGTAACACCACACCACTCGGGCAATGGGTGGTGTGATCATGCTGTCGGCGTGTTGAAGGCGCTTCCGGACGAAGTGCGTTTTGCCGGAGCCCGTCGGTCCTGCGATGACGCAAGTGAAAAGATGCTGCCACCGAGGGTCCATGGTTCGAGGTGTATCCGCTGTCGTGGTAATCCGCTCTTGTAAACTTCGTACGAGTGAACTGGAGTGGTGGTGGTGGGTACAACGTCGGTCGTCGTTGTCTGTTCACTGCGAGTGATGATGGTGGTGGGTACAAGGTCGGTCGTCGTTATCTGTTCAATGTGAGGGATGAAATCCGGTGGGTCTTCAGACGTACTTGGTGTACTTGGTGTAGATGTTGACTGTATACTTGGTGTGGAGCTCGACGTGGCTTGTTCACGGGGTGTGGTGGTGACTGGGCTCGATACGGGATTGACTGGTGCTATCTGTAGACTGGTTTCACTGATGGCTGATGTTCTCAGTTGGTTAAGTAGCGTGCTGACATAGGCTACGTCGTAAAACACACCTCCGTACAACACACTCAGCAGGGTTAGCACTATCACCACAAAGCCCACTTGCGCTTTGCGCGTTTTGGGAGACGCTGTGTTCAGAGGCAGCTGCTGTTTGTTCATAGCACCGTGGTCGAACGTGGAATGAAGGATGACGGTAGTGGTGTCTGGCTTTATAGTCGTTTCACCTGGTTGGCAGCGACCCAGGAATTGAAGGAACTGGGCCAGCCTTGCCGTTTGACGAAATGAAACAGTTTGCCACGTCGACGTTCCGTTTTCAAAATCTGCTCCACCGTGTAGTAGTCTTGCTTTGTTTTTACGACAGGCTGTAATTCCATCTCGTAAAACGTCCCTAGCAACGGTTCCCCTTGAAGATCTTCCAGTTCATAGACTCGCTGCTGTTGGGGTAGGCGCCGTTTAATCAGGAAGAGCTCATCGGTCCAATTGGGCAAGTAACTTTTCTCAAATTGACCTTTGACTTTACTGATCCGTACAGGGTCCCCGACCTTGTACACCGCCTTCGGCGTTCGCTGCGATTGCCTAGGGTACAAGACACGCTGGACTTGAGCTTCATTGCGTTGGGTCACGGTAATGGGGGCTCTCTCTATACTGCGATGATAGGCTCGATTGTAACCACTCACAAGTTTCGGAAGAACATCGATGTACCGCCTTGTATTCTTATAGGTGAAATATTTATACATGCTGTTGAACCTTTCCACAACGGAAGCCTTGGTCTCGTTGTACGTATGGAAGAAAAACACCTTCTGGGCTTTCAGAAACTGTTGGAACGGTCTGTTGAGGAATTCCGTGCCTTCGTCGGTTTACAAATACAAAGGTTTGCGCCCGGTCTTGAAGATGTCTTTGAACGCGCTATGAGATTCGCCCCCGTTTTCGTCCGGATGGGTACCACCCACGCATACTTGGATAGAATATCGATGCACGTCAAGATATACCGATTCCCATCGTTGTGTTTGGCAAAGGCGCTCATATCGACCAAATCCGCTTGCCACTGGGCATCTATTCCTCCCACGATGACCCGGTTCCGTAGAAAATGGCGACGGACAGATCGATGTAAGGTATAGGTGTCTTGTTTTCTTAACCAATCTCGGACTTGGGCACGTTGTATCCCCTGGGGTTTGGCCGCTCGATAGAGAGCCGACAATGCACTATAGGCTGCCGGACTGTCGGGACTGTAGTATAAGTTATCCAACACCTTCTCCCAGCGCTTCATGGTGACAAATGATGATGGACCCTGGCTCTATCGTTTATTTATAACGGGTATATCTTGGGCCGGAGTTTCTGATTTTCTTCGTTGGCTTCCACAGTGTCCATGGTAAATGACCAGTCCAACTCGTCTGATGACCGCTTGATAAGCACTTGATCCACATCTACCACGGCATCTTCCAATGCAGACCATAGATCAGGGTGAAGGGTAAAATGCACTGTACCCCCATCTAGCTGAGCCAATTGAGCAAAGAAAGGGCCGCGTCGGATGTACACATCGTGACACAAGTGGATGAGGTCGCCGTCCAGTTCACCAGACAACACCCGTTTGAATTTGGTCCAGCCCTCCCGGGACAGACGAATGTGGGCCGGACACGGTTGTGTAGGGTCCGCATCACAGATGTCTCTCACCTCCTCCATGATATCGACCTTTTCCGCATAAACGTGCAGGAAACCCTCGGGGGTCAAGCTGAGATACGCCAGTATTATATGCTCCGTCATGGTCAGTACGTGAATGGTACCAGATTTGACTGTGTCTCGTATTTATAGGGAGAACCCCGTGAGATCAAAGGATCGGGTGGTCATGTCACTGGGCTGACTGAGTCTAGCCGGGTAATCAATGGCATCGTCGTCTGGTTCATGGCTAGACATTTGTTCATTGGGTTCTGCCGCTGCTTCTCTCAGGGCACGAACCCACTCCAACTCGTCTGATGACCGCTCGTCCGATGTAAACAGCTGGTCCACGATAGGCACCACTTTCTCGAAGGCTGTCCACAGATCGGGGTCTAGGGTGAAGCCTCGCGTAGGGTCTTGGTAGCGGCCCAGGCTTGGGAAGAAGGGTCCACGGTGTACGTAGGTGGCATTGTCTATGTGGATGAGGTGTCCGTCGAGCTCGCCGCTCAACACCCGTTTAAATTTGGTCCAGCCGTCACGGTGTAGCGTAACCGTATTCGATACGGTCTCAGCGCGCGACCAGCAAACATCTGCACGGTCTTCCACGAGGGTGACTTTATCTTCATAGACGTGTAACCCCACCCGGGGTGTAAGGGGAAGGATAGCTCGTAGGACTGGTGACATGCTTGATCCAATGACGAACGGTGAATGACACACACTCTGTCTGACCCTCGTATTTATGGTGAGGTCCCACTGTCAATGCCACAGCGCCAGGGTCAATAGGACACAGACTATTGTGAGGCCAACCAGCCGTCGCTGGTTCCGGCGTGAGCGCTCGTGGTGCATAGCCCGAGCATCAAGGATGGCTGTCATAGTCCAGTAGTGGTGAGTGATGGCACACCTCTCCATCGAGTGCACTCTGTCGAGGACCGCTTCTGTGAACTCTTTCAGGATCTGGCGTCGCCCCTCGTTGCCGTCGCCATCTGCAAACATGGACCGAACCACTGCTCGGTAACCCGTGAGTGAATTAACCACGGTGGCATGCTGTAAAATGCGAGTCGCATAGGGCTGGATCTCCGTCATGGCTCTGCAACCGTAGAAATGAAGGTGTGGGATCCAGAGGAACGTGTTTTATAGACCATGTCACACATGCGCGTCTAGATGTAGCTCTACGGGTGTAGTTCGTGATACGTACTATTCTGATTGGTTATGTGGCTCCTATAGAGATAGTACCTTATCGACAATGGGGACTATTTGTTCCAAAGCCGTCCATAGATCGGGATCCAGGGTAAAACCACCGTCGTTCAGACAGAGGAGTCGAGCGAAAAAGGGACCGCAGAAAATGTAGACGTCGTCACACAGGTGAATGCTATAACCCGGCAGGTCACCCAACAACACCCGTTTCAAGGTAGTCCATCCTTCCGGTGACAAAGAGACGTGCGCTTTGGGTTCAGGCGTACACCAACACCTAAGTCCGCTATCGATGAGGTCCACTCGTTTGGGGTACAACAATAGGGTGCAGCCAGGTGTAAGCCTCCGATTAGCCACAGCCCCTTCTTTCACCTCGGGGTTTAGTAAGTCATCCACCTCGGGGAGTACATCTTTCAGTGCCATCCATAAGGGTGGACAGAGTGTGATATAGGTACCTCCACTCTGTTCCAACCGGGGAAAAAGGGAATCCTCTCCAGCAGTGCGTATGTGCACGCCAACTTCCACGTGCATGAAATCCCTTTCGGGGTCTTTTCCCTGTAACAATCGTGTCAATAGAGTCCAGCCTGATAGTGATAACTAAATCTTCACCTTCTGCGGTGCGTCTTGGACCAGCTCCAGGTGATCGTCATTGACGATGAGGTAGACGTCGGACGTCAGTTGGAATAACGCAAGCTCTGTTCCGCTCGCTGCCATGGTGGGGAATGAAAAGCGAACAGTTAGAGAGGTGGCTTTATAGTGTACCTGTTGGGTAGGGTTTTATACACCGTGTGAGTCATGGGCACTTGTTATACTCGCTTGCGCCATAAGGTCAATAAGGTTAGAAATGCGTTTTTTTCTACTACGCCCTGTGACGGCCCGTCGTGAATGGACATATCCTGTGAACATCATAGGAATGCATGTACTAACCTGTCTGTGGGGTTTTTCCACAATGTCGTCCACCTTCGTGTCTTTTCGGGTACGTCCGTGTCTTTTCGGGTACGTCCGTGTCTTTTCGGTAAAGTCCGTGTCTTTTCGGCAACGTCCGTGTCTTTTCGGTAACGTCCGTATCTTTTCGGGTATATATGAGGGTCTTGAAGGGGGCGACTGTATGTGACGTGTTGTATGTGTTTTTCTCGGCGACGTCCGTGCCTATCATCCGGGCACATCACATCTGCGCCTGTATTGGGGTATGTATGAGGGTCTTCATGCGCGCGCGCGCTGCGGATTCACCCACGCACTTCCGGATAACCCGCGCGCGCTGCGGCATCAGATCACCCCCGCGCGCGCGCGCTGCGGCCGGGGCGGGCTGGGCCGGGCAGGGAAAAACCCCGGCGGTTGAACATCCCGACGTCTAAGAGAACATTGGAACTCTTCTGGGTTTGGAGGTGAAACCCGGAGGTGACGTCACAACCCACGTGACCTGCGCAGCAGAATGGAAACGACACCCTAATCTAGCCCCCTCACATAGGCTACACATGGATACCTCACTCGATCCCATCGGCCCACTAGTGGCCCACCTAGACCCCAAAACGTCTATTTCCATACACTTTGTCCACTGCGCATGTACAGAGTGACGATATTTCAACCCCGCACTCACCCCATCAGATGCCCCCTCACATAGGCTTCACATTGATACCTCACTCGATCCAATCGGCCCACTAGTGGCTCCCCTAGATCCCAAAACGTCTATTTCCATACACTTTGTCTATTGCGCATGCGCAGAATCACGATATTCCTACCCCACACCCATCCCATCGGTTGCCCCTCACATAGGCTTCACATTGATACCTCACTCGACCCCATCGGGCCATTAGTAGCCCACCTAGATCCCAAAACGTCCACCCCGTATGGATCTATACACCCATAGCCATGCAGTATAGGCCTTATGGGCCTACCCAGGCCTCGGTGACTTTTTCCAAAAATTTCACCGTTTCGCTCCGGGACCCTTCCCATCGTGTTCTAAATGACGAGACGTGAAAAACGTATCACAATGAACGTGTGTGAATTTCCCAGGTTGGACCTATACCCCCCATGGCCAGCCTATGGGCCTATATACAGACCTCGGTGACTTTTCCCAAAAATTTCACCGATTCGCTCCGGGACCCTTCCCATTGTCATTTTCTCGGCGAGACGAGAAAAACGCGACCCCACAAGCCATAGTAAAGCCCACGAAAAAAATTGACCATCCCCATACCCCATTTTCCCTTATATTGTATAATACAGACCCCTATTGTAGGGGTAAAGTCCGTGTTCCGCTTTTTATAGTTTCGGGGGAAAATCCTAATTTTACATGCACCCACCCCATTGACTTGATAGGTAGGTGCCAATCAGCCCGGGGACCGATATTAGCCCTTTTGGCTAGGGTTGATAGGGGTTTTCCCCTATTTTAGGGTTAAAGTCCGTGTTCCGCTTTTTATAGTTTCGGGAATAAATCCTAATGTTACATGCAGCCACCCACTGGATGCCCCTTCACGAATGCTTCACTTTGATACCTCACTCGACCCCATCGGACCATGCAGCGTATTTGAAGTCTGGGGACTACTTTTTCTCCGCGGAAGTGACCGCATCACCGCGGAAGAATACAAAGATTGCCGGAACTACTTTTGACCTCCACGTGACCTTGAGCTGGTAGCGCCCCCTGGCGCCACATGCGCCACAGAGGTCAAAGGCGATGGGGCGTCCCCTATACCTTTAACCTGGAAACAGCGCCCTCTGGTGGATGCAAGAGTTACCTCCCCCGGCAAAAGGGACCTCGAGCGGGTTGCTACCTACTACTGCCCCATGTGGTTTAGGTTCGAGTTGTTCCCATTATATGTCAAGTCGCATGTTTTGCGACCCTAAAATAATAGATGTAATATATAACAAAACAGTTATGTCAATATAAGCCTGCCTCTCGCTAAGTATGAATATATGAATAATTTTAACTGTTTATCCCAAACGTTTGGAGAATTCCATATATCCAAACCTACTCGACATATTGATGGATGCATAGATAGTTAAACTAATCCACTGTCTTTGGTGAAGATTTCTTGCAAACAGAAAACGTTTTATTAAGTTTTAATTGGAAAATGCTGTTTCAGTTGAGCTTTGATGACGGTCCTTCAGTGACGTCAGATGACAGTATCTTTAGAATAGAATCTATAACCTATGTGCTGAGTACCAACAGCAAAACCTAAAAATTGAGCAAGAATTTAGAAAGCCCAAGAACCGAGATGTTTCTTTACCTCACAAGGATCGTTGCACTGGCAGGTGTCACAACCGTTTTCATCTTTCAGGTACCCGAATTCGCAAGCCATACACTTGAACACCGGACAGTCTGAAACATAAGAGAACTTTATATCATCCCAAGACTGCTATATATTATCATGGCACTAGTTATGCAATGGAATACAAGCTATGTCTAAACTGTGTGTAAAGGTCGAAATATGTCGATTATTGATATGATGTACGAAGATGTGTAACGTTGACAACTGTGGCATGTAACTGAAGACAAAGACTCAACTCAACTAGAAACTAATGAGAATGAATAATGGTGATGCCAATATAATTTGCGCCAAGTCCTGTATGTGGGGGGTGTAGAATATTCACCAACTATACAGCCTACGTGCAAACCCCGTATAACTATATGGTAACTCCCCAGTGCTGGAGAGTGGTATTGGAACTCCTTGGTGTTACTCGGTAATAAATCACTTCCTGTTTTCCGTCTGTTAAATGGCCAGGAGTTTGTTGTTTCCCTGATGAGGTTATAATCAAATTTGATACATCACATACATGACTGGTGATCGGTGTACAGCGTAAACGATCTTCCATACCGATACATCTTGAAAATAATTCCGATGGCCAATTTCTCTTTTTGAGAATAGTTGACTTCGGCCTTATTTAAAGTTCTTGATGCATAGGCAATGGGGCGTTCAGTGCCATCAGGACACTCGTGAGAAATCACAGCTCCCAGCCCATATGGAGAGGCATCACAGCTCAGGACTAATGGCAAGTTGACATCATAATACACGAGAACTGGAGTAGAACCCATGCCTTTTGGCTTCATCAAATGACTGCTGACACTGTCCAGATCCACTCTTCTTCCTTGCGCAACAGTGCGCAACAGAGTTGACAAATTTGTCAGAAATTTGCCATGATGATTCAGCATTCCGAGCCAGGAACGTAGCTCGGTAACGTTGGTTGGCTCTGATGCGGCTCCGATAGCAGCAATCTAGTCTTCTGTTGGAGACAAACCATCCGCGGAGATCACGTGACTCATGTAAATTACCCAATTCTCCATGAATTTGCACTTTTCCAATCTCACGCAAATCTTCTGACTATCCAGACTTTGGAGAACTTTTCCCACGTTCTTCAGGTGTTCGGCATCATCACGGCCGGTTACCAGACCGTCGTCCTGGATACACGCGACATGATCCAACCCCTGTAGGACTTGTTTCATTGCTCACTGGAATATGGCTGTTGACGACGAGACCCCAAATGGTAAGAGAGTGTTGGAAAATGCAGGGACGGCAGAATATTTTCAGCAAAAAAAAAACGCAAAAAAGCAGAGAAAGATAAAAAAAACCCGATTGAGTGAAGCGTAACACCTATATCTGTATTGAATGCAAATTTTACTTTCCAATAAGCATGAGGGTCATCGTTGCTCATTTCGTCATCCAAATTAAGTCATTGCCCGTCTATCAAATCCGAGCCATGATGGACAGCTTGTACACCGCAACGTCTATCAGCCACTTCAATCGGAAATATTCGTGAGCTTATGACCTCTCCGAACTTGCCCATATTTGAACGAATTGAGCGCCAGGCAATGTCTCCATCTGGTTGCTTTGAAGTCAGACTATCCGAGAATTTTGTTTTATTTAAGATACGCCCTCATGTTGTTTCCTCTCGGACTTCAAAAAGTTTGTCCTGGGCCATCATCTAATCATATACCGAGATCCCACGAAGGTAGCGTATTGCCCCAAAACGCCGTCTGTTCATTGGTTGATATTTTAAACCGACAGTTCCAGTAATGAATGTACAGCCCTAATCTGCCTACAGAGCCTGGTAGGGAGATGGGAGTATACAAAACTGCATTATGGAGGATGGCTCATTCACACTCATAAGTTGACCTGTGTTCGGCTCCCCAACAAGTAGAAAACATTTGTGTTGGTGACATGATCAAAATAAGCTTAATGAACCTTTCGATTTAAATGATATATATTTAATATTTAAATTATTTCTACTTCCGAACAACGTATTTTCTTGACGGGGATTATAAACAAAAATGTTGTGAGAAACAACAAAACAGGCATAACAAGTAGAGTTTACATATGCTAAGATTTCTTGTTTTATCACTCGGAAATACGCTAGAACGCGTCTTCGGCCATCTAAGACCCCTGGAGCTTCCGGGGCCTGGGCGGCTCCTGGACCCTCGCCTATTTGTGCTGTGATAGTGGCCCATCCAATCACCAATTGCTTCCGCCATGCCTGCTCTGTGGGTATTCATCGTGACGTAATCACGCGACTTCTCGTCCAGAAGTAACTGCTGATATGCACCAGTGAGATCAATCTTGGTGAACTTTTGTCCACCCGCCAGTGTACTGAAGACATTTTTCGGTGTCGGTATGGGATACTGTTCGACTTTCTGATTTGGATTTAACGTGACTTTGTATACCACACACACATGCTGTTCCATCCCTCTTTGGAACACAGACTATGGGTGTAGCCTATTCACTGTGACTGACACGTTCTTTAATGTTCACTTGTTCCAAACGATCAAGTTCACGTTCCACTGCAGGATGCAAAGAATATACCGAATAGTCCGCGCCATAAATAATTTGGGCGAGGCATCCTCCTTAATTTATTGACTTCCGATTCTCATAATAACTGGGTGACCGACCCCAATTACCTCTCTGTTTGTTTTTGAACTCGCCTGATTTTTGCACTTTATTTACTGTCGCATTTTCTGTAATGACCTTCAGTTCATTCCTTTTCAGTCTGCTCCATGGATGAAGCAATCTCAAATGCTCTTTGAAAAGTATAATCTTCTGACAGTAATTTTCTCTGAATGGTCTTATTTCTCTGTCCACAAGTTAGCTGATCAATTTGTCAATGATGCCAGCGAGTGTTACCCGGTGAATCACTTCCGGTTTGCCGTCTGTTCAATGGGCACGAGTTTGTTTTTTCCCTGATAACTTTATCTTCAATCTTGATACATCACCTGGGGGGCGGGGCGGGGTAGGAAGATATTATACGCGTTCCCACTGATCTCCAATTTGAACGCCATCGAGCATGCACACGCATGCATGTTTGGGAGATTTAGGGTGGCATGGTTGTCTTGTGAGGCAGTAAGGGAGAGGCGTAATGATACAACTGATTCACAGCGCCCGGTCATCCATCCATGTGTTCACGCGCAGTAAACAACATTTTTTCTCAGAATGTTGAACACTCACAATTTTGAACAGTTTCTTCTACCCAAAATTGACCCAATGGTTCCAATCAAGCGAAATCTAACAGAACTGTTTCAGCAAAATATCCAGATAATTTGTCATCAGGCCTAATTAATGTGTTCTCGTCTTATAGATTAATTATACACGCACCTGGTTTACATTTACAAGTGTTGCATCCATATTCGTTCTGTTTGAACCCGTTGGGACAGGGCTCTTCAACATAACATTTGATCTGTGGACATATACACTGGCAGGTATTGCAACCGTTTTCATTTAGCATGTAACCGTTGGGACACTCTGTTGCACAAAGAACCTGTGGGCAAGGGTAGTTACATTCACAAGTGTCACAGCCATTTTGGTCCTTCTTGTAGCCGTCAGGACAAGCAATTTTCGCTGCACAAAGAATTTGTGGGCACGCATCTGAAAGCAAAATAATGCATGTTATATACAATGCAACACCGAGAGATAGGGTCGGTCGTCATGAGAGCCATCTTTGGATGTTTATCTTTTGGAAAATCGTCGTTTTGATTCCCAACATGTATTTTAGCTGAATCATTGTATCTAGTTCAAGTTATTAGGACAGTCCTGAGATCGAACTCTTTAGCCGACGAAAGAGGCGAAACGACGTCATTGCCCAAGTCACGTTGCTCTGCTGAATCTTGGCGATGAGCCATTTCTTTACATTGACAATGCTGTTATTTTATTCACTGTGTTTTACATACGATGTCTTCTGCTTGTAAATCCCTATTTAACTGTAAAACAAGAACATCTTCGAAATTGTTGGACTTTCAGTATTTTGAAATCCACGGCATAGATTCCTATTTTCCGATATTTGCGGCATTGCTAATGTTAAAGCATTTTCCGGTACCTAATATACAAAATGACTACCATTTCTGCGTGATATTATAATATATCACGCTTCAATGAAATTAAAAATTGTATCTTTGTTTCATGTACCGATGCTCAATCGGATAGGTTAAAGTACGACTGTAGAGAAGTTATCGCGAAGAAAGGTCAGCGACGGTCAATGTATGTGAGGACTTCTCACTTGGCCAGCCAACTTACCGAATGTAACACGCTTTTTGTCACCTTATACTGCCTCATTGACTTTTATGCGCAAGAAGTTCAATACAATTCAACTTCACATGTGCCGTTTCTGTCATAGTTTCACATCGAAGTAGGAAATTCGTAAGTAAGTAGACAGAGAAGGCCTCAGAAAAAATACAGCAATATAATCTCATTGCAACACAATCGCTCTCAAGAAAGGATTTACCTTTTGCAGCATCAGCAGCGTCAGCAATACGTGCAAATCCCACAGCCATCAGGCAGAGAAGAACGAGCGTCATACTGTTTCTCGTGATTCTCGGCTTCTTCTGCTTTTTCAAAACTGACCTGAAAGTGTGTGGTAGATAAATTAATATCAATAACATGGATTGTATATAATTCTGAAAATCTAATGGTTTCAACACTGTGATGGACGATTCGATTGCCACTTATGTAGTTATAAGGAGCTGATGACAAGAATGTGATATAATCGTATTGACTTCATTTAAGGCAGATGTAGAGGGTCCAGTTTTCACCACCAAGAGAAAAGTCTCAAGCTATATGTCTCCCGTAAGAATATTTTAAACACAGCCCTTAGAATGTAGATCACAAATAAATCCCTAAATGTGGGTTGTTGCCCTGTCAAATGTATACTTTGAAGTACGACACAAATCACTTTCATGGTCAAATCTACGAAGCAGATTAACGGTGAAATAGACTGCGAAATGCAATGCCAAATATATGGGGAAATGTATGGGAAAGTGCCTAAACACTCCGTGAATATCACAGAGGCAGCCTAGACAGTTTGGCATATAACAGCCAATGTATAAATAACATTCAAAATCCAATCAACACTCTGAGTCCCATTAGCAAATACAATCCCAAAGATGTCTCGATATTAGCGTCTCACCCTATCCCGGCCTGGAGTTTTTGGACCTGTCAAGGCCTGGTGATTGGGGGGGGGGGGGGGCGACCCTAAATATTTTTTTACCAGTCGAAACAGTCGAACGTGAAATAGAGCAGACAATGTATGAAATGCCAGGTGAATGCAATAAATAATATGCAGGTTATATGCAAATCGAAAAATGTGACTTTTATTTTTCAAAAAAAAAACATAACTATTGAAGTGCTGTGTATTTCAGCTTGAAGGAATATAAACTCAGCGGACCTCGGTAGAATTCTTTGATATTTATAGCACGTGTACGAATTTCAAGTGTAACAATAACATGCATGTATATTTCATACAGTCACGAAACAAAGTGGTATGGCAGTAGTAGTATAAGGGGATTTCGAACCGCATTTTCCAGGGAGGTAACTCTTGGTTCCCTTTCTTCCAGGTTGAAGTATAGGGGGCGCCACATTGCCTTTCACCTCTGTGGCGCCAGGGGGCGCCACCAGCTCAAGGTCACGTGGAGGTCAAAAGTAGTTCCGGCAACCTTTAACCTTTGTATTCTTCCGCGGTCTGGTGGTGATGCCGTCACTTCCGCGGACAGAAAGTAGTCCCATGTCAACCAAGTGACTTCCAATGTTAATGTATACGGGGAATGCCTAAAAAGAGTATGGGAATAGACGTTTTGTGACCGAGGTGGGTTCCTAGTGGACCGAATGGGTCGAGTGAGGTGTCAAAGTGAAGCGCTCCTCTAGGGCCATTCAGTCATGGGTGGGTGCATGTAAAATTAGGATTTTTTCCAGAAAATATAAAAAGCGAAACACGGACTTTAACCCTAAAATAGGGGAAAACCCCTATCAACTCTAGCCAAAAGGGCTAATATCGGTCACCTCCGTGTCTTTTCGGTCAGGTCCGTGTCTTTTCGGGTACGATGAGGTCTGCCATCTTCAGAACATGACAAGACATGTACTGACCTGTCTGTGGGGGTTTTCCCGCCAGTATTTCGCTGTCGTCTGCTTGGGGTTGTCACGTGCCGAACACCTGGCTCCCCGAATTGCAACAATGTTGCACGTTCGCTACAATGTTGCGGCGACCGTGAACACCTGGTCTGGCGTCTGCGTGAGTGAGCTCACGTGCCAAACACCTGGCTCCCCGAGATCAAGGCATGTCCAGACTTGTTCTGGGTTGTACAGTTCTGCCATGCAGAGAACGGGTACTAGGAATGCATATTAAATCTATAGACAAAGCGTATGGAAATAGACGTTTTGGGGTCTAGGTGGGCCACTAGTGGGTCGATGGAGTCGTATGAGGTATCAATGTGAAGCCGACGGGCTGGGTGTGGGTTGAAATATCGTCATTCTGCGCATGCGCGGTAGAAAAAGGTTATGAAAATAGACGTTTTGGGATCTAGGTGAGCCACTAATGAGCCGATAGAGTTGAGTGAGGTATCAATGTGAAGCCTATGTGAGGGGGCATCCGATTGGACTAGTGGCTGGGCCGTTGGCAACATTCTGCGCATGCGCACACAGGGAATTCTGGGAAAAGGGTGCGGACATAGACGTGTTATGGTTTAGGTGAGCCCCTAATGATCCTATGGTGTCGTATGATGTCTTATTTTGAAGCTGTCGTGAGGGAGCATCCGCCTGGGCTAGTGTGTCGTTCGTTGTCAATAGTCTGCGCATGCGCAGCCTGGCCGTAGTATAGAAATAGACGTGTTGGGGTTAAGGTGGGCCACTAATGTGCCGATTGGATCGAGTGAGGTATCAATGTAAAGCATACGTGAGGAAGTATCCAACGGGCTGGGTGTGACGTGGAACAGACGTCATTCTGCGCATGCGCAGTAGAGAAAGTGTATGTAAATAGACGTTTTGGGGACTGGGCGAGCCACTAATGGGCCGATGGAGTCGAGTGCGGTATCCATGTGAAGCCTATGTGAGGGAGCAACCGCCTGGAGTAGTGTCTCGGCCGTTGTCAACATTCTGCGCATCCGCAGACAGGGAATTGTGGGAAACGGGTGTGGAAATAGACGTTTTTGCGGTCTAGGTGGGCCACGAATGGTCCGATGGAGTCGAGTGAGGTATCAAAGTGAAGCATTCGTGAAGTGGATGTGTGTAAAATTAGGGGTATGACGTCACTTTCGGTTTGGGTGAATGGGGCGTGACCTGGGAACATGATAGGACATGTACCGACCTGTCTGTGGGGGTTTTCCCGCCAGAATTTCGCTGACGTCTGCGCCTGCATCCGGGTATGCATGCGGGTCTGTGTGAATGGGGTGTGACCTGGGAACATGATAGGAATGCATGTACTGACCTGTCTGTGGGGGTTTTCCCGGCCCGGCCCGGCCCGGCCCGCCCCGGCCGCAGCGCGCAGGTTACTCCGGCCGCAGCGCGCGCGCTCGCGGGTTCTCCCCATGCGCAGAATGACGATATTTCAACCCCACCCCCGTCGGATGCGCCTTCACGAATGCTTCACATTGATACCTCATACGACTCCATCGACCCACTAGTGGCCCACCTAGACCCCAAAACGTCTATTTCCATACACTTTGTCTATAGATTTAATATGCATTCCTAGTACCCGTTCTCTGCATGGCAGAACTGTACAACCCAGAACAAGTCTGGACATGCCTTGATCTCGGGGAGCCAGGTGTTCGGCACGTGAGCTCACTCACGCAGACGCCAGACCAGGTGTTCACGGTCGCCGCAACACTGTAGCGAACGTGCAACATTGTTGCAATTCGGGGAGCCAGGTGTTCGGCACGTGAACTCACTCACGCAGACGCCAGACCAGGTGTTCACCGCAACATTGTAGCGAACGTGCAACAATGTTGCAATTCGTTGAGCCAGGTGTTCGGCACGTGACAACCCCAAGCAGACGACAGCGAAATACTGGCGGGAAAACCCCCACAGACAGGTCAGTAGATGTCTTATCATGTTCTGAAGATGGCGAACCTCACCGAAAAGACACGGACGTACCCGAAAAGACACGGAGATGACCGATATTAGCCCTTTTGGCTAGAGTTGATAGGGGTTTCCCCCTATTTTAGGGGTAAAGTCCGTGTTTCGCTTTTTATATTTTCGGGAAAAAATCCTAATTTTACATGCACCCACCCATGACTGAATGGCCCTAGAGGAGCGCTTCACTTTGATACCTCACTCGACCCATTCGGTCCACTAGGGACTCACCCCGGTCACAAAACGTCTATTCCCATACTCTTTTTAGGCATTCCCCGTATACATTAACATTGGAAGTCACTTGGTTGACATGGGACTACTTTCTGTCCGCGGAAGTGACGGCATCACCACCAGACCGCGGAAGAATGCAAAGGTTAAATGTTGCCGGAACTACTTTTGACCTCCACGTGACCTTGAGCTGGTGCCACTGAGGTGAAAGGCGATGTGGCGCCCCCTATACTTTAACCTGGAAAAAAAAGGGAACCAAGAGTTACCACGCTGGAAAATGCGGCTCGGAATCCCCTTATACTACTACTTATGGCCATACAGAAGGTAAAATATTACATAGTATACTTACTATTATGAAATAAACGCTGAAGTTGTCAACTGAGAACAGACAAATGTCTTTCTGAAGAAAACTGGCTCCCCGAATTGCAACAATGTTGCACTACGATCGCTATAATGTTGCGGCATCGTGAACACCTGGTCTGGTGCCTACGTGTCTGCGTGAGCGAGCTCACGTGCCGAGCACCTGGCTCCCCGATGGAAAACTGCAACAATGTTGCACGTTGGCTACAATGTTGCGGCGACCGCGATCACCTGGTCTAGCGCCAGGTGTGAGCTCACGCGCCGAACACCTGGCTCTCCGAAGGAAAATTGCAACAATGTTGCACGTTCGCCACAGTGTTGCGCCAAACCGTGAACATCTGGTCTGGGGCCTACGTGTCTGCGTGAGTGAGCTCACGTGCCGAACACCTGGCTCCCCATAATCAAGGCATGTCCAGACTTGTTCTGGGTTGTGCAGTTCTGCCATGCAGAGGACGGGTACTAGGATGTCGCTCAGCAACACCGGGTCTTGCGCCTGCCTACCGGGCTAATCGAGGCCTGCCTATCAAGTCATGGGTGTTCTCACAGGAAATAAATAAATCAATAAATAAAAAGAGGAACACGGACTTTACCCCTACAACATACAATATACGGGGAAATGCCTGTATGGGTATAGCTCCATACTGGCTATATGGGGGTAGGGGTGGTCAATTTTTTTCGTGGGCTTTCCTATGGCTTGTGGGGTCTCGTTTTTCTTGTCTCACCAAGAAAATCACAATGGGAAGGGTCTCGAAGTCAAACGGTGAAATTTTTGGAAAAGTACCGGGTAGGTCTGTATATAGGCTCATGTAGTCCCATACTGGCTATATGGGGGGAGGGGTGGTCAATTTTTTTGTGGGCTATACTACGGATTGTGGAGTCCTGTTTTTCACGTCTCGCCGAGAAAAACACAATGGGAAGGGTCCCGGAGCGAATCGGTGAAATTTTTGGGGAAAGTCACCGAGGTCTGTATATAGCCCCATAGGCTGGCTATGGGGGGTATAGGTCCAACCTGCGAAATTCACACACGTTCATTGTGATATAGGTTGCTTGGATTTGTTTTTCACGTCTCGTCATTCAGAACACGCTGGGAAGGGTCTCGGAGCGCAACGGTGAAATTTTTGGAAAAGTACCGGGTAGGCCTGTAATAGCCCCATGTAGTCCCATACTCGCTATATGGAGGTATAGGTTCAACCTGGGAATTTCACACACATTCATTGTGATATGGGTTGTTTGGATTTGTTTTTCACGTCTCGTCATTTAGAACACGATGGGAAGGGTTTCGAAGCGCAACGGTGAATTTTTTGAAAAAGTTCACCGAGGCCTGGGTAGGCCCATATAGTCCCATACTGGCTATGGGGGATAGGTCCATACTGGGTGGACGTTTTGGGGTCTAGATCAGCCCCTAATGATCCTATGGTGTCGTTTGAGGTCTTACTTTGAAGCTCTCGTGGAGGAGCATCCGACTGGACTAATGGTTCGTCGATTTTCAATATTCTGCGCAGGCGCAGTCTGGCCGTAGTATAGAAAGCAGGCATTTTGGGGGTTTGTGGGTGTGTGGTTGGGGTAGAGCTGGACCGCTATGAGAGGTGTCATTTTGTAGCTCTCGGGGTGTAGACCCCGATTTGAGGGATGTCCGCAGCATCTGTGACGTCATCGGTGACGTCACCAGTACGAGTAGTAGCGAAAGCGGGCATTTTGGGGCAGTGAAGGAAAGTATTTGGTGTAGAGATGGACCATCCTTGGTCCGAATGCGTCGTGTGAGGTGTCATCTTGTAGCAACGCCCGCCAACGCCAAGCTTAATGCTTCAACGCCCTGGTGAAATATCTCAGAAGCTCTGATTTTCTAGATATTCCATGGAATTGTCACTAATTCTTCAAAATACAGTGACGCCCGTCAACGCCCCTCGTTACGCCTTAACACTCTAACATAACACGTTGACGCCATGATATAGACCGGAGAGAGAACAACAACAACAACAACAACAACAACAAGGGTGACACATGAGAGAACAACAACAGCAAGAAGTTTTTTTTCATATAGTTTATTTTCCCCAATGTTATATCATACCCACGGTGGGGGAGCCGCGTTGGGTATGTTTACAACTCAAGAAGACTCTTGTCCAATCAGATGCCACCATTTGCATCTGTCATATTCGTTCCTGTCCGTTAGATGTATTCTTGTCCAATCAGAAGTCGCCATTTCAGAAAGTTTCATCTTCGGCCATGTTCGCTCTGAACCGTTTGTTCTAATCATCGTCAGGCAGGCCAGGATACCGTTGAGGCAACAGATCCCCAGATAGTTGTTTGCGCATTGTGAGTATCTATCAGTGCATGGGTGAATACATTCATCCGATGGGAAGATCCCGTAATTTGGTCACGAAGAACGTAACATTGGTCACCCTAACCACGACCCACTGGGTGTTGGGGCGCTGTTCATAGGCCCATTTCAAGACATCCAATTGGTCCACTTGGTCCAGCACGGGTTATAGTGACGCCCGGTTAATGATGGTAATCGGTTGGTCTTACACTTGATTGTCCCGTCACATTATGCTGCAGTACATAACCAAAGCCGAGATTTGATTTGAAGGCTGTGGTTTGGTCATTGAAGATGGCTTTCACATAGCTGCGTAGATGGGTGAGTTTGGTCAGTTGGAAGTTGTAGACATCTTGAATAGGGCGATGACGGTAGAAACAATGCCGTATCATGGGCCAATGCCGCCGATAGATGTCACTCACTGGATGGGCGTCCTGTAAGAGATCGCTAGGAACATTTGTGGGCTCGTCTAGAAAATGATCGATGTTGTCAGACGTATGACTGGGAACAGTAACGCTGGAGTCCGGTTGGATATCCAGGCTCTTCTGAACTGTGGGTATAGGCGGGCTCTCCGTGATCGCATCACCAGCGTCATTCGTCTCCCCGGGCTCATCTTCACTGGGTCTGACCCTCCTGGGTACCTCTTTAGTGGGAAGTTTTCGCCTAAACCGTAGAGACGGACCATGAATCAAACGTTGATGCCGTCGTAACTGACTGGGTCGTTTGAAGAGTTGACCCCACACTCATTACGTTAGATTCATGGTATGTGCTTTAGAATAGGTTAACCGGAAGACTATAATGTGAAGTCATGTGGCTCTGCCAGTATGTCGGCACCTCTTCCCACTTCCCTTATATGTGTTGTAATTGTTCCGTCGCGCTCTCGTGGAGTGAGCGTTCGTGGCGCAGTAAAGCATCTTCTCGATTAAATGACCGTGCGCATGTTATACAAGTATACCGTGCACCGTTGTGGGCGACGGTCTCATGGCGACGTAAATTGTCTAGACGAGTAAACTGCTTCTGGCAAGTTGTGCAAGTGAACATCACGGTGGTTGACAGAGTGTCTGACGAAACGGCCAGGCCGCTTTCCTTTTATAGCATGCTAGCTGGTGATCTATTTTTAGCACACTCAGTTCAACTAACCCCAAGTCGAGGACCGAGATGCACTGGTGTACGACTGAGCCGCATTGCGCGCGCGTGTGTGTGTGTGTGTGTGAGTGGGCAGTGGATTTTACATCCGGGATCTTGTCAACATCCGGGTTTCCAAGTGAGTTTTTCCCGTCGTTCCTCCGTCTTCCATCCAGGTACTGTGGTTTTACACCCGGGTCCTCAGCTTACATCCGGGTTTTTCATGAGCCGCATGGCACGCGTGTGTGTGTATGTGTTTGTATCCCTCCGTGCACAATGTAGAATTACGTTCTCTCGAAAACCTTCCTCTCATCGCATCAATATGCTCAGACCCATTCAATAAAAAACACAACCAAGAGACATCAACAACAAAAGGTACATTGCGTAATACACGTTTTATTATCCTCATATCACCACCACTACCTGGCGTTGACGCCGTCAACGATCAGCATGTAGACATATAGAGTATGTACGACATGTTGTGGTATTCATCAGTACATGGGTGACGCATTCAGCCGATGGGGGTGGTCGATCAGCTTGGCAACGAAAAACGTGACATTGGTCATCCTCTCTACGACCCATTGTGAGTTGGGGCGTTGTTGTTGGGCCCATTCCAAGGGATCCACGGTGTCCAGTTTCTCCAGCATCGTATCTAGCGACGCCCGGTTGATGATGGTAAACGGTTAGTCAAATACCCGGATGTTACTGCTCGGGTAAAGTATCGGGCTTGGTCTGTGTCCTTATGCTGCAGCACATAACCAAACGCCAGAATCAACTTGAAGGCCGTAGTTTGATCGTTGAAGATGGCTTCCACGTAGCTGCGTAGACGAGCGAGGTCGGTCAGTCGGAAATTGTAGATATCTTGAATAGGGCGATGACGGTAGAAACAGTGTCGGATCATGGGCCAATGGCGCCGATAGATGTCACTCACTGGATGGTCTTCGTGTAACAGATCGCTAGGAAGATCTATGGGTTCGTCCACGAAGTGTACTTTGCCCTCCACGTCGTGCAAAATCTGACCCACGGTCTTGTAGTCGTAATTTGACTATTGAATTAGGGCGACATCATCATCATCGATCCTCGTGCGATGGGTGGGAGTTCCCGCTGTTCCGATACTGGTGCCTACGCGCTCCTCTTCCTGCAAACGTGGCTGCGGAACAGGGTGTCGTGTGCGTTGGTGTCGCAGCAACTGACTGATCAGTTTGAAAAGCCGACCACATTCTTCGCATGGACACTTGGGTGGCCCATGAATTGAACGTTCGTGCCGCTGTAAATGATCCGGGTGCTGAAACGACAGTGTACATATCGTACAGCTATACCGGGCGGTTCCTTCGTGCTTGGTAGCCACATGGCGGCGCAAGTCGTGCAGACGAGTGAATGATTTTGAGCACGTAGTACAAGTGAACATCTTGGTGGTTGACAGACTGTCTGAAGAAACGGCCAGGCCGCTTCCCTTTTATAGCACGCTAGCTGCTGATCTATTTTTAGTACGACTGAGCCGCATTGCGCGCGCATGTGTGTATGTATTTGTGGGCAGCGGATTTTACATCCGGGATCTTGTCAACATCCGGGTTTCCAAGTGGGTTTTCGCGTCGTTCCTCCGTCTTCCATCCGGGTACTGTGGTTTTGCATCCGGGTCCTCATCTTACATCCGGGTTTGGGACACCTGTTGACCTCAATAATTTGCATATGACCTCTGTGAGGTCACTTTCGCTTCCGTTCACGTTACCGGAACTGACTTTTGGCTCCGGTGCGCGCAATCTTTATCCGGTATTTGTCAGCGCGCGCATGGGCCAGAGTTCAGTTCCGGCCACGTGAACGGAAACGGAAGTGATCTCACAGAGGTCATATTCAAATTATTCAGGTCAACGGGTGTCCAAAATCCGGATGTAAGATGAGGACCCGGATGTAAAACCACAGTACCCAGATGGAGACGGAAAAAACGACCGCAAAAACCCACTTGGAAACCCGGATGTTGACAAGATCCCGGATGTAAAATCCGCTGCCCACAAATACATACACATATGCGCGCGCAATGCGGTTCAGTCGTGCTAAAATAGATCACCAGCTAGCGTGCTATAAAAGGGAAGCGGCCTGGCCGTTTCTTCAGACACTCTGTCAACCACCAAGATGTTCACTTGTACTGCGTGCTCGAAATCATTCACTCGTCTGCACGACTTGCACCGCCATGGGGCTACCAAGCACGAAGGAACCGCCCGGTATAGCTGTACGATATGTACACTGTGGTTTCAGCGCCCGGATCATTTACAGCGCCACGAACGTTCAATTCATGGGCCACCCAAGCGTCCATGCGAAGAATGTGCTCAGCTTTTCAAACTGACCAGTCAGTCGCTGCGACACCAACGCACACGACACCCTGTTCCGCAGCCACCTTTGCAGGAAGAGGAGCCCGTAGAGACCAGTATCGGGACAGCGGGAACTCCCACCCATCGCACGAGGATCGATGATGATGATGTCGCCCTAATTCAACAGTCAAATTCCGACTACAAGACCGTGGACCAGAATTTGTACGACGTGGAGGGCAAAGTACACTTCGTGGACGAAGCCATAAATGTTCCTAGCGATCTGTTACACGAAGACCATCCAGTGAGTGACATCTATCGGCGCCATTGGCCCATGATCCGACACTGTTTCTACCGTCATCGCCCTATTCAAGATATCTACAATTTCCGACTGACCGACCTCGCCCGTCTACACAGCTACGTGGAAGCCATCTCCAACGATCAAACTACGGCCTTCAAGTTGAATCTGGCGTTTGGCTATGTGCTGCAGCATAAGGACGCAGACCCAGCCCGATACTTTTACCCGAGCAGTAACATCCGGGTATTTGACCAACCGTTTACCATCATTCACCGGGCGTCGCTAGATACGATGCTAGAGAAACTGGACACCGTGGATCCCTTGGAATGGGCCCAACAACAACGCCCCAACACACAATGGGTCGTAGATAGATGTCACGATTTCGTTACCAAGCTGACCGACCACCCCCATCGGCTAAATGCGTCACCCATGCACTGATAAATACCATAACATGGCGTACATACTCTATATGTCTACATGCTGATCGATGACGGCGCCAACGCCAGGTGGTGGTGGTGATGTGAGGATAATAAAGCATGTATTACGCAATGTGCCTGTTGTTGTTGATGTCTCTTGGTTGTGTTTATATTGAATGGGTCTGAGCATATTGATGCGATGAGAGGAAGGTTTCGGAGAGAACGCAATTCTACATTGTGCACGGAGGGATACAAACACATACACACACACGCGTGCAATGCGGCTGATGAAAACCCCGGATGTAAGCTGAGGACCCGGATGTAAAACCACAGTACCTGGATGGAAGATGGAGGAACGACGGGAAAACCCCACTTGGAAACCCGGATGTTGACAAGATCCCGGATGTAAAATGCACTGCACACACACACACACACACGCGCGCGCAATGCGGCTCAGTCGTACATCAGTACAGTACATCTCGGTCCTCGACTTGGGGGTAGTTGAACTGAGTGTGCTAAAAATAGATCACCACCTAGCATGCTATAAAAGGAAAGCGGCCTGACCGTTTCATCAGACACTCTGTCAACCACCATGATGTTCACTTGCACAACTTGCCAGAAGCAGTTTACTCGTCTAGACAATTTACGTCGCCATGAGACCGTCGCCCACAACGGTGCACGGTATACTTGTATAACCTGCGCACGGTCATTTAATCGAGAAGATGCTTTACTGCGCCACGAACGCTCACTCCACGAGAGCGCGACGGAACAATGAAATGAATGTGGTCAACTCGTCAAACGACCCAGTCAGTTACGACGGCATTAACGTTTGATTCATGGTCCGTCTCTACGGTTTAGGCGAAAACTTCCCACTAAAGAGGCGCCCAGCAGGGTCAGACCCAGTGAAGATGAGCCCGGGGAGACGAATGCCACTGGTGATGCGATCACGGAGAGCCCGCCTATACCCACAGTTCAGAAGAGTCTGGATATCCAACCGGACTCCAGCGTTACTGTTCCCAGTCATACGTCTGACAACATCGAACATTTTCTTGACGAGCCCACAAATGTTCCTAGCGATCTCTTACAGGACGCCCATCCAGTGAGTGACATCTATCGGCGCCATTGGCCCATGATACGGCACTGTTTCCACCGTCATCGCCCTATTCAAGATATCTACAATTTCCGACTGACCAACCTCACCCATCTACGCAGCTATGTGAAAACCAACTTCAACGACCAAACCCCAACCTTCAAATCAAATCTCGCCTTTGGTTATGTACTGCAGCAGAAGGTGACGGGACAACTCCGGTATTTTTATTCCAGTGCCAACAATCAAGTGTACGACCAACCTTTTACCATCATTAACCGGGCGTCGCTACAGCCCGTGCTGGACCAAGTGGACCAATTGGATGTCTTGAAATGGGCCTATGAACAGCGCCCCAACACCCAGTGGGTGACCAATGTTACGTTCTTCGTGACCAAATTACGGGATCTCCTCATCGGATGAATGTATTTACCCATGCACTGATAGATACTCAGAATGCGCAAACAACTATCTGAGGATCTGTTGCCTCAATGGTGTCCTGGCCTGCCTGACGATGATTAGAACAAGCGGTTCAGAGCGAACATGGCCGAAGATGGAACTTTCTGAAATGGCGACTTCTGATTGGACAAGACAACATCTAACGAACAGGAACGAATATCGTGGTCTCTGATTGGACAAGAGTCTTCTTGAGTTGTAAACATACCCAACGCGTCTCCCCCAGCGAGGGCATGATGTAACATTGAGGAAAATAAACTATATGAAAAAAAACTTCTTGTTATTGTTGTTCTCTCATGTGTCTTCCTTGTTGTCGTTGTTGTTGTTCTCTCTCCGGTCTATATCATGGCGTCAAGGTGTTAAGTTAGAGTGTTGAGGCGTAGCGAGGGGCGTTGACGGGCGTCACTGCATTTCGAAGAATTAGTGACAATTCCATGGAATATCTAGAAAATCAGAGCTTCTGAGATATTTCACCAGGGCGTTGAAGCATTAAGCTTGGCGTTGGCGGGCGTTGCTACAAGATGACGCCTCACACGACGCATTCGGACCAAGGATGGTCCATCTCTACACCAAATACCTTACTTCACTGCCCCAAAATGCCCGCTTTCGCAACTACTCGTACTGATGACGTCACCGATGACGTCACAGATGCTGCGGACATCCCTCAAATCGGGGTCTACACCCCGAGAGCTACAAAATAACACCTTCCACGACGCATTCGGACCAAGGATGGTCCATCTTTACCCCAAATACCTTCCTTCACTTCCCCAAAATGCCCACTTTCGCTACTACTCCTACGGATGACATCACCGATGACGTCACAGATGACGTGAACGTCCCTCAAATCGGGATGTACACCCCGAGAGCTACAAAATCACGCATTCGGACCAAGGATTGTCCATTTCCACACAAAATACCTTCCTGCACCGCCCCAAAATGCCCCACTTTCGCTACAACTCGTACTGATGACGTCACCCATGACGTCACAGATGACGCGAACTCAAATGGGATGTACTCCCCGAGAGCTACAAGATGACACCTCCCACGACACAATCGGACCGAGGATGGTCCCTCTCTACCCCAAAAACATCTCCACGCACCCCCAAAATGGCCACTTTACTTACTACAACCAACTGCGCATGCGCAGATTGACGCGACTTGCATTTAAAAACACGCCATTCTGACTCTACCCCACACAAGCTTCACTTTGACACCTTCCACGACCCATTCGGACCCATAGCGGTCCATCTCTACCCCAAATACACACCCACATACCCTCCAAAATGCCTGCTTTCTATACTACGGCCAGACTGCGCATGCACAGAATATTGAAAACGGATGAACCATTAGTCCAGTCGGATGCTCCTCCACGAGAGCTTCAAAATAAGACCTCACACGACACCATAGGATCATTAGGGGCTGACCTAGACCCCAAAACGTCCACCCAGTATGGACCTATTCCCCATAGCCAGTATGGGACTATATGGGCCTACCCAGACCTCGGTGAACTTTTTTCAAAAATTTCACCGTTGCGCTTCGAAACCCTTCCCATCGTGTTCTAAATGACGAGACGAGAAAAACAAATCCAAGCAACCCGTATCACAATGAACGTGTGTGAATTTCCCAGGTTGGACCTATACCCCCCATAGCCAGCCTATGGGGCTATATACAGACCTCGGTGACTTTTCCCCAAAATTTCACCGATTCGCTCCGGGACTTTTCCCATTGCGTTTTTCTCGGCGAGACGTGAAAAACAAGACTCCACAAGCCGTAGTATAGCCCACAAAAAAAATTGAACACCCCTCCCCCCATATAGCCAGTATGGGACTACATGAGCCTATATACAAACCTACCCGGTACTTTTCCAAAAATTTCACCGTTTCACTCCGAGATCCTTCCCATTGTGATTTTCTTGGTGAGACAAGAAAAACGAGACCCCACAAGCCATAGTAAAGCTAAAAAAAAATGTATATTGTAGGGGTAAAGTCCGTGTTCCGCTTTTTATTTATTTATTTATTTATTTCCTGTGAAAACACCCATGACTTGGTAGGCAGGCCTCGATTAGCCCGGTAGGCAGGCGCCA
>JAVTVY010054515.1:0-29148 GCA_036873755.1 Hanleya hanleyi | reverse complement strand
AACCCATGCAGGTCATGATAACGAATGATGTGTGGTTGATTACTCGACTCTTGTGAATCTCTGGGCAGAAAAACTTATTTTCCGCGCAGTTACTTATTTTCCGCGCAGTTGAGATTCCCGCGCAGTTGAGATTCCGCGCAGAAAGATTTGTTATGGGAATTCGCATTTCCACAGTTGGTACATATTCGAACGCGATGATTCCCAGGTCATATGACAACGAATTTCACTTTCACTTAACCAATGGATCAATGAGTTTGACTGCCGAGATTCAGTTCGCTTGAAATAAGTTAATATATGAATTTCAGCTGGATATAAATGTAAACTGCGCGGAAATCAAGTTTTACTTCCCGGAGATTTCAACTGTCCGTAAATAAAAATTGTGTACTAATATCTATTTTAACTGCGCAGAAACCAAGATTCACTTCTCGGAGATTCTGAGAGATCTTGGATAGACAAAAGAAGGCTTACAAGAAAATATATTGAGAACTATTTTTTTCGTCCATGAAATAAATTTTTACTGTCCGGGAAATTCAAATATAAACGTGAGATTACACTTGCTTGGGCTAAGGGTTTTTTGTGTATACATTTCAACTGTCCGTAATTTCTGCAATCTTAATGTACGAAACTGAAGTCTCCGTATAAGTTGGGTATAAATTTCAAGACAAACAATTATATTCCAATAAAAAGAAAAAAAGTTTTAAATACTAATGAATAATTTATTGGCATAATATCTTTACACGTGACGGCTACATAAAATGTCAAACGGGCCTCTTAACTACAAAAATATGCATCCAAACTACATTTAAAACATATTGGTATGAGCTACGAATAAATAATATACTATCTAATAGCAAGGTATGAAAAAATATATCATGGAACAGTGGCAATTCTGTCGTGGCCATTCGTATTTTTCGTATATTACCGTATATTAATACATTTTCGTATATGATGGCCCCAAAGACTAATATTTGTTTGAAGTAGTAGTTTACGGACCGCTTTTCGTTCGCATTTTGCGGATTTTGTTGTCCGTTTTATTAATATCAATATTCTGTTCGTCAGCAAATAATGAAAAATCCATCAAATAATCCACGCGCAGTTGAAATTAAGCTTCGCGCAGTTGAAATTAAGCTTCGCGCAGTTGAAATTAAGCTTCGCGCAGTTCCGCGCTGCAACAAATTCGCTCTGAAAACCAATCCGCCATAATTCTGTATACTCCGTACCAGCCCTATTGAGCCAGAACAGTTACTGGAACAAACCGTTTAAAATAGCAATCAATGAACGGACGGCGTTATTGTGCGCTTCGCTGGGTTCACACATGGGCGTCTCTCTAGTCAAGATATTCACGGCTATTCACAACTTAAGTTCAAAGGCACATTGCCTGGTTTATATTTTTATCAAATATGCATGGGCATATCCGAAAAAGTCACGAGGTCGCGAAGGCTGTTCTAAAAGTTTATTAATAAACGACCGATCTTAGTCCTGACGAATTCGTCTTCTGTCATGGCTCGGCTTTGTCAAACTAACCATGACTAGAGATGATATGAAAACCCAGCTGCCTGTACAATATAAACGCACCGACCCGTGCTTGAAGAGGAAATAGCTATGGAAAATTGAAGAAACAATTGAAGAGAATATAGCTGTGGATTCTTCATTGTGACGCCACGACCATGGTAGGCCGTAGGGGGCAAAAATCTGCATTTGGTGTAGACATATTATTAGCACAATCACAGATCTGTTTTACGTGTTGACATTATTACCTGTCTACGTGCAATTTAATTCAATATCTTATCGAATTATTTTATATATGTATACGGATACAAAATGATTCGATACAGTATCTAAATCATCTGAAATGCGTATACAAATTAGTTTGATGTAGCATTGAAATATTCGATGCAGTATCTAAAAAATATGTATACGGATATAAAATAATTCGATATGATATCTAATTAAATTGTATGTGGACGCAAAATAATGAATGTCAACACGTAAAAAGCTCTGTGATTGGCTAAGAATATGTGTCTACACGAAATGTCGATTTTTCTCTCCTACGGCCAACCCAATCTAGCCCCAGAACTCACTTTAGCTGCGAAAACTGACCTCTGGCCTAGTGGATTTCTGGGAGCAGAAACGGAAACGTCGCACCTGTTTGTTTACTTTCTTATTTATTCTACTTTTTATATGTTTTGTACTCTGTCCCAAATGGGATGCTCAGTGCAATAAAGAACCTTATCTTATCATGCACACAATTAATTTTCGGCGGAACCAATCTCGCATTCGTCTATTTCCGTATTGGCGGAAATTAGCCCAGTTGCTGAGTTCTGGTGATAGATTGCTATTATTCAACTAAACATAGAAATAGTTTTGTATAATTTGAATGAGTTATGTTCGTTTGGTTAAAATTAACTGAATTTCACAATAAAATGCACCCGGATCTCTCGATTATCAAATGCACTATTTCTTAGCCGGCTCACTGCGTGATCGTCATACGCTCCCCACCAGTGGGGATTTGTGCGTTCTATGTGAGAGGCTTGTTCCGCCAATACGGAAATAGCCGAACGTGAGATTGCGGCCAACCATATACGACGTCAGAAAACGCTACATTGTATCAATGTAGGCATGCGCCTTGTTTCTTGGAGATGGTTGGATCGTTTTACCCGGCCAGGCCCAGAGGTTGACGCACACAGGGCGGTGAAAACGTACATATAGACCTTCATGTATTGCGGCAACGTTCATTGCCATACACTTCCCACAGTTTTCAAAAGTCGCATGTTTCGACACATGGAGAAAATAAGGGATAACTGCTTTCTTATACGTTGCAGATTAAATTTTGATACCGGTACAGCATGGTATCACTACATACGATTCTAAACAAACTTGTGATTTCCAGTCTGTATTTCCGTGTGTCTATCCAAAGTGTACTGAGATGTGTAAAACTTCATGCAATATGTGCGTTGGAAGCTCGAAGAAATTTGCTTCGCTTTCTAGTGTCGGGTAAAATCGCACTTCTCTGCAAACTGTGCCTCACACAATTCACATGGGATGTTCTTCCCGTTATGAGTCTGTTCATGCCTCTTCAAATTATATGGTCTCTTGAATATCTTGCCACATCGTGTACACCTAAAAGCCATGGTCAGGCGTGCTCGTCAATGTCCTCTATCACATCAACGCCACTTAGGCCTGTTTCGTCGATGGTTATACTGGACAGGTCCAAAGGCAACTCTTGTATTCCAGATACATCCATTGAACTAAAGAAGACAATTAATATAATAGCACTTATGACAAAAAGTACTTAATTTTTGTACGATTTGAAGAAAATAACTAAAATAATAAAAAATATTTTAACATGCTTACCCGAGAGTACGACGACTCCCACCCTTAAGATCCGTTTACCGAATGATAATGTTGAACCATAGTAAAACAAGGATAAAAGAACATTCGACAGTTGATGATATGACCGCAAACCGCATTATACTATTAGTTTGCTGATGGTTCTCAGGGTAGAACAAGTCTAATTTGGACTGTAGTGCCCATTTACACTCGATTTAGCGCCAAAAGTTTGAAGGCACGTGTGCCTAGCGGAATTGTGGAGCTTCGTCAGTAAACCCCAGACGGCAGCGCATTTGTTAAGTCACCTTGAACGATTCCTAACAAAGCGGATGACCAACTGGTGGGTACCTTGAAGTACTTACATTGCTGGTTCCTCCAATCCGGGCAGGTTTACGTCGCTGGGCGGGATCTGTCGGCCAAAATCCGCCATTTTTACCCGATGAATAGCGTTGCCGACCCGAGAGGTCTGATTACTTCGGCAAAAACTCGAAAGTTCCAATGATTGAATCTCCAGTGTGTTCCACGTCCAGACATCTTTGCTCTTTCTTGCAGTACCAAGAGTAGTATACAGCGCGTAAATTGAGTAAATAGCGCCTCACTGCGCATGCGCAGAAAAAAAATGTGGCGGTATTGTGGCGGTGTGCGCAGGAGTGTTGTGCGCAGGTATGACGTCACTTCCGGTTGGGGTGAATGAGGAGTGACCTTGGGGGCATGTATTTCTCCGCGGTGATGCGGTCTGGCGGTGATGCGGTCTGCCTCCGCGGACCGAAAGTAGTCCCAAAACCGTGGGTTTTCGTGGAAGTGTTCGGCAATCTGTAGGGACCGCTAGTGGACCGATGGGGTCGAGTGAGGTATCAATGTGAAGCTTAGGTGAAGGGGCATCTAATGGGCTGGGTGTGGGGTTGACATATCGGCCTTTTGCGCATGCGCGGCGGCCGAAGGGTATGAAAATAGCCTTTTTGGAGCTATGGGAGCCCCTAGTTGACCGATGGGGTCGAGTGAGGTATCAAAGTGAAGCTTAGGTGAAGGGGCATCTAATGGGCTGGGTGTGGGGTTGACATATCGGCCTTCTGCGCATGCGCGGAGGCCGAAGGTATGAAAATAGCCTTTTTGGAGCTAGGGGACCGCTAGTGGACCGATGGGGTCGAGTGAGGTATCAATGTGAAGCTTAGGTGAAGGGGCATCTAATGGGCTGGGTGTGGGGTTGACATATCGGCCTTTTGCGCATGCGCGGCGGCCGAAGGGTATGAAAATAGCCTTTTTGGAGCTATGGGAGCCCCTAGTTGACCGATGGGGTCGAGTGAGGTATCAAAGTGAAGCTTAGGTGAAGGGGCATCTAATGGGCTGGGTGTGGGGTTGACATATCGGCCTTCTGCGCATGCGCGGTGGCCGAAGGTATGAAAATAGCCTTTTTGGAGCTAGGGAGCCCCTAGTGGACCGATGGGGTCGAGTGAGGTATCAATGTGAAGCATTCATGAAGGGGCATCTAATGGGTTGGATGTGGGGTTGAAATATCGGCCTTCTGCGCATGCGCGGTGGCCGAAGGGTATGAAAATAGCCTTTTTGGAGCTAGGGGAGCCCCTAGTGGACCGATGGGGTCGAGTGAGGTATCAATGTGAAGCATTCATGAAGGGGCATCTAATGGACTGGGTGTGGGGTTGAAATAGCGGCCTTCTGCGCATGCGCGGGGGCCGAAGGGTATGAAAATAGCTTTTTGGAGCTAGGGGAGCCCCTAGTGGACCGATGGGGTCGAGTGAGGTATCAATGTGAAGCATTCATGAAGGGGCATCTAATGGACTGGGTGTGGGGTTGAAATAGCGGCATTATGCGCATGCGCGGTGGCCCAAGGGTATGCAAATAGCCGTTTTGGAGCTAGGGGAGCCCCTAATGGTCGAATGGGGTCGAGTGAGGTATCAAAGTGAAGCCTAGGTGAAGGGGTATTTGATGGCTGGGTGGGTGCATGTAAAATTTTTCCTGAAAAAAAATACGGAACACGGACTTTATCGAAAAACCTGGGAAAATGCCTATATGGGGTATGAGAGGTATATAGGTCGCCGGGCTTAACGGGGCTTGTCTATCAATAGAGTTATCTCCCCCTAGTTCCAGGGTGGGTGTATGTAAAAAATTTCCTGGAAAAATACGGAATACGGACTTTATCCTAAATTACGGGAAAATGCCTATATGGGGTATGGGGGGTATAGCACCATCCTGGGAAACCTACTTCTATACATTTGCGGTAGGGCTGTGGGGTCTCGTTTTACTCGTCTCGTCATTTAGAACATGATAAGAAGTGTCCCCGTGCGAATCGGTGAAATTTTTGAAAAAAGTCACCGAACCCCATATAGTCCCATACTGGGGTATAGGATCAATGTTTGTTCCCCTGGGAAACGTACTTCTATACATTTGCGGTAGGGTTGTGGGGTCACGTTTTACTCGTCTCGTCATTTAGAACATGATAGGAAGTGTCCCCGTGCGAATCGGTGAAATTTTTGAAAAAAGTCACCGAGCCCCATATAGTCCCATACTGGGGTACAGGTTCAATGTTTATCCCCCTGGGAAACGTACTTCTATACATTTGCGGTAGGGTTGTGGGGTCTTGTTTTACTCGTCTCGTCATTTAGAACACGATAGGAAGTGTTGCGGAGCGAATCGGTGAAATTTTTGAAAAAAGTCACCGAGGCCTGGGTAGGCCCATAGGCCTATACTGCATGGCTATGGGTGTATAGGCCCATACGGGTTGGAGTCTAGGTGAGTCCCTAATGGTCCAATGGGGTCGAGTGAGGTCTTATTTTGAAGCTCTCGTGGAGGAGCACTTGACTACACTAATGGTTCGTCCGTGTTCAATAGTCTACGCATGCGCAGTCTGGCCGTAGTATAGAAAACAGGCATTTTGGGTGCTATGTAGGGATGTGTTTGGGTTAGAGATGAGCTAATCACGGTTCGAATGGGTCGTGTGAGGTGTCAAAGTGAAGCTTGTGTGGGGTAGAGTCAGAATGGTGTGTTTTTGAATGCATGTCGTGTTAATCTGCGCATGCGCAGTTGGTTGTAGTAAGAAAAGTGGCCATTTTGGGGCAGTGAAGGAAGGTATTTGGGGTCGAGATGGGCTATTCACGGTTCGAATGCGTCCTGGAAGGTGTCATCTGGTAGTTCTCGGGGTGTACATTCCGATTTGAGGAATGTTCGCGTCATCTGTGACGTCATCGGTGACGTCATCGGTACGAGTAGTAGCGAAAGTGGCCATTTTCGGGCAGTACATGAAGGTATTTGGGGTCGAGATGGGCTATTCACGGTTCGAATGCGTCCTGGAAGGTGTCATCTTGTAGTTCTCGGGGTGTACATTCCGATTTAAGGGATGTCCGCGTCATCTGTGACATCATCAGTGACGTCATCAGTACGAGTAGTAGCGAAAGGGGACATTTTGGGTGCTATGTAGCGGTGTGTTTGGGGTAGAGAGGCACCATCCTTGGTTCGAATGAGTCGTGGAGGGTGTCAAAGTGAAGCTTGTGTGGGGTAGAGTCAGAATGGCGTGTTTTTGAATGCAAGTCGCGTCAATCTGCGCATGCGCAGTTGGTTGTAGCAAGTAAAGTGGCCATTTTGGGGCAGTACATGAAGGTGTTGGGGTAGAGAGGGACCATCCTTGGTCCGAATGCATCGTGTGAGGTGTCATTTTGTTGCTCTCGGGGTGTTCATTCCGATTTGAGGGATGTCCGCGTCAGCTGTGACGTCATCTGTGACGTCATCGGTACGAGTAGTAGCGAAAGTGGACATTTTCGGGCAGTACATGAAGGTATTTGGGGTCGAGATGGGCTATTCACGGTTCGAATGCGTCCTGGAAGGTGTCATCTTGTAGTTCTCGGGGTGTACATTCCGATTTGAGGGATGTCCGCGTCATCTGTGACGTCATTGATGACGTCATCGGTACGAGTAGTAGCGAAAGTGGACATTTTGTGGGTGCGTGGGGGTGAGTTTGGTGTAGATAGGGACTATCCTTAGTCCGAATGCGTCGTGTGAGGTGTCATTTTGTAGCTCTCGAGGTGTACATTCCGAGTTGAGGCATGTCCGAAGCATCTGTGACGTCATTGTTGACGTCATCAGTAGGAGTAGTAGCGAAAGTGGACATTTTGGGGCAGTGAAGGAAGGTATTCGGAGTAGAGAGGAACCATCCTTGGTCCGAATGCGTCCTGAGAGGTGTCATGTTGTAGCTCTCGGGGTGTACATTCCGAGTTGAGGGATATCCACAGCATCTGTGACGTCATTGGTGACGTCATCAGTACGAGTAGTAGCGAAAGTGAGCATTTTGGGGCAGTGAAGGATGGTATTTGGTGTAGAGATGGACCATCCGCGGTGCGAATGCGTCGTGTGAGGTGTCATCTTGTAGCAACGCCCACCAACGTCATTCTTAATGCTTCAACGCCCAGGTGAAATAGCTCAGAAGCTCTGATATTCCATGGAATTGTCACTAATTCTTCGAAATGCAGTGACGCCAGTCGACGCCCGTCGTTACACCTTAACACCATGATATAGACCGGACAGAGAACAACAACAGCAACAACAACAATGATCACACATAAGAGAACAACAACAACAAGAAGTTTTTTTTCATATAGTTTATTCTCCCCAATGTTACATCATACCCACATCATACCCACGTTGGGGGAGCCGCGTTAGGTATATTTACAATTCAAGAATATTCTTGTCCAATCAGAGGCCACCATTTGCATCTGTCATATTCGTTCCTGTCCGTTAGATGTATTCTCGGCTACTCTTGTCCAATCAGAAGTCGCCATTTCAGAAAGTTCCATCTTCGGCCATGTTCGCTCTGAACCGTTTGTTCTAATCGTCATCGGACAGGCCAGGATACCGTTGAGGAAACATATCCTCAGATAGTTGTTTGCGCATTCTGAGTATCTATCAGTGCATGGGTGAATACTTTCATCCGATGGGGGTGGTGGGTCAGTTTAACCACGAAGAACGTAACATTGGTGACCCTCTCCACTATCCACTTGGTGTTGGGACGCTGTTCATAGGCCCATTCTAAGGGATCCACAGTGTCCAGTTGGGTCAGCATCGTCTCTAGCGACGCCCGATTGGTGATTGTGAAAGGATGGTCGTACACTGGGTTGATGGCACTGGAATAGAAATAGCACAATTCACGCGTCATCTTATGGCATAAGATGTACCCAAATGCTACATTTAATGTGAAGGATGTAGGTTGGTCATTGAAGATGGCTTCCACGTAGCTGCGTAGACGGGCGAGGTCGGTCAGTCGGAAATTGTACAAGTCCAATATAGAGCGATGACGGTGGAAGCAGTGTCGGATCATGGACCAATGGCGTCGATACATCTCACTCACTGGATGATCTTCGGGTAAGAGATCGCTGGAAACATCCACCGCATCTTCCAGAAAATGTTCGTTGTTGTCAGGTGTATGACTGGAAACAGTGATGCTAGGGACCGGCTGGATATCTAGGCTCTTCTGAGCTGTGGGTATAGGCGGGCTCTCCGTGATCGCATCACCAGTGGCATTCTCCTCCCCGGGTTCATCTTCAGTGGATCTGTCCCTCCTGGGTACCTCTTTAGTGGAAAGTTGTCCCTCATGCCGTGGTGATGCACCATGAATCAAACGCTCATGCCGTTTTAACTGACTGGGTCATTTGAAGAGTAGACCACATTCTTCGCATCGACGCTTGGATGGCCCATGAATTGAACGTTCATGGCGCTGTAAATGATCTGGGCGCTGAAACGACAGTGTAGGCCTACATATCGTACAGCTATACCGGGCGGTTCCATCGTGCTTGGTAGCCTCATGGCGGCGCAAGTCGTGCCGGCGAGTGAATGATTTCGAGCACGTAGTACAAGTGAACATCTTGGTGGTTGACAGAGTGTCTGATGAAACGGCCAGGCCGTTTCCTTTTTATAGCAAGCTAGCTGTTGATCTATTTTTAGCACAATCAGTTCTAAACTAGGGGAAAACCCCTATCACCTCTAGCCAAAAGGGCTAATATCGGTCCCCGGGCTTATTGGGATCTGCCTATCAAGTCAATGGGGTGATGTGAATAACAACAAGTTCAGCAATGTTCATACAGTTTATTATCCCCAATGTTACATCATACCCAGGCTGGGGGAGCCGCCCTGGGTATGTTTATCCCTAATGGTCCAGTGGAGTTGTATGAGGTATCCATGTGAAGCATTCGTGAAGGGGCATCGGACTGGACTAGTGGCTCGGCCGTTGTCACCATTCTGCGCATGCGCAGACAGGGAATTCTGTATATATTTCATCCAAGTATAGCGGAAAGCGGTTGTCATGAATAACAACAAGTTCAGCAAGGTTTATACAGTTTATTATCCCCAATGTTACATCATACCCAGGCTGGGGGAGCCGCCTTGGGTATGTTTAGTATGTTCACAGCAAAAAAAATTGAAATATCAAACACCATGTTTTATTATTTAACGCACCGTCACATTATGTACAAGTGTTTACTGAGCTCAAGTCAACGATCAGCATGTAGACATAGAGACTATGTGCGGCATCTTATGGTATTCATCAGTGCGCGGGTGACGCATTCAACCGATGGCGGTGGTCGGTCAGCTTGGTAAGGAAGAACGTGGCATTGGTGACCTTCTCTACGACCCATTGTATGTTGGGGCGTTGACGATGTGCCCATCTCAAGGGTTCCACGGTGTCCAGTATCTCCAGCATCGTCTCTAGTGACCTCCGGTTAATGATGGTGAGCGGTTGGTCAAACACATGGCTGTTATTACTGGCATAATAATACCGTAACTGGTCCGTCTTTTTGTGACGTAAGATGTACCCGAAAGCAACATTCAATTTGAAGGCCGTAGTTTGATCTTTGAAGATGGCTTCCACGTAGCTGCGTAGACGGGTGAGGTGGGTCAGTGGGAAATTGTAGATATCTGGAATGGGGCGATCACGGTGGAAAATGTGCCGTATCATGGGCCATTGGCGCCGATCGATGTCATTCACTGGATGGGCGTCCTGTAACAGATCGCTGGGAATATCCACTGCATCTTCCAGAAAATGTCCGATGTCGTCAGGCGTATGACTGGCAACAGCAATGCTAGGGACTGGCTGGATATCTAGGCTCTTCTGAACTGTGGGTATAGGCGGGCTCTCCGTGATCGCATCACCAATGGCGTTCGTCTCCCCGGGCTTATCTTCACTGGGTCTCACCTTCCGCGGCTCCTCTTCAGTAGGAAGTTGTCGCCCAAACCGTAGAGACGGACCATGAATCAAACGCTGATGCCGTCTTAACTGACTGCGTCGTTTGAAGAGTTGACCACATTCATTACATTGTTCCTTCGCGCCCTCGTGGAGTGAGCGTTCGTGGCGCAGTAAAGCATCTTCCCGATTAAATAACCGTGCGCAGGTTATACAAGTATATAGTGTACCGTTGTGGGTGGAGGCCTCGTGGCGTCGCAAATCTTCTGGGCGAGTAAACTGCTTCTGGCAAGTTGTGCAAGTGAACATCTTGGTGGTTGACAGAGTGTCTGATGAAACGGCCAGGCCGCTTCCCTTTTATAGCACGCTAGCTGGTAATCTATTTTTAGCACACTCTACCCCAAGTCGAGGATCGAGACTGGTGTACTGGTGTACGACTGAGCGGCATTGCGCGCGCGCGCATGAAGACCCTCATGCATACCTCAATGCAGGCGCAGACGCGAAGTGCCCGGATGTAAAAATGACGTCACTTCCGGTTTGGGTGAATGGAGCGTGACGTTTGGACATGTCCAGACTTGTCTGACCGCCATTGTTGGAAAATGGCGGATAATGGCGGAAGGTGGCCGCCATTGTGGGGAAATGGCGGCTAATGGCGGCTAATGCCGGAAGGTGACCGCCATTGTGGAAAAACCCACAGACAGGTCAGAACATGCATTTCTATGATGTTCACGCATAATAAAAGGATTGATCTGTAATCTGTCTTGTTGTTGTTGCTCTCTATTTTGGACTAACCCATCAGAATAGTACGTATCACGGACTACACCCGACGTCTAGGCGCGCATGTGTAACATGGTCTATAAAACACGTCTCTCGGGATCACACACCTTCATTTCTACGGTTGCAGAGCCATGACGGAGATCCAGCCCTGTGCGACTCGCATTTTACAGCATGCCACCGCGGTGAATTCATTCACGGGTTACCGAGCAGTGGTCCGGTCCATGTTTGCAGATGGCGACGACAACGAGGGACGACGCCAGATCCTGAACGATTTCACAGAAGCGGTCCTCCACAGAGTGCACTCGATGGAGAGGCGTGCCATCACTCATCACTACTGGACTATGACAGCCATCCTTGATGCTCGCGCTATGGACCAGGAGCGCCGGGTTGTGTTTCTTGGATCGGAGCTCTTGGAGCTCAAAGCCTGTGGAGCTCAGAGCTCGGAAGTGACATTTGCATATGACCTCTGTGAGGTCACTTCCACTTCCGTTCACGTGACCGGGGTCAAAGGTCAGTTCCGGTCACCTTTAGCGACGTACACCAAACAGAAGCGAGTATTTAAAATCCGTCACAGAGCTCTCGTCCAATCAGAAGCGAGTATTTTGACCCGGTGCATTATGGGACATATCCAAGATGGCGGTTCCAAAATGGCGGATCCAACATGGCGGCTCCAAAATGGCGGCGTATGAGAGCTTCTGGACATGGACCTGATAGAAGTCCGGAATGGTGGAACATTCGTAAACATTCGGGCACTTTTACATCCGGGGACTTTTACATCCGAAGAGACACGGAAGTGCCCGAACATGATATCAGCTAGCGTGCTATAAAAGGGAAGCGGTCTGGCCGTTTCATCAGACACTCTGTCAACCACCAAGATGTTCACTTGTACTACGTGCTCGAAATCATTCACTCGTCTGCACGACTTGCGCCGCCATGAGGCTACCAAGCACGAAGGAACCGCCCGGTATAACTGTACGATATGTACACTGTCGTTTCAGCGCCCGGATCATTTACAGCGCCACACACGTGCACGCCATGAAGTACCCAAGCGTCCATGCGAAGAATGTGGTCGGCTTTTCAAACTGACCAGTCAGTTGCTGCGACACCAACGCACACGACACCCTGTTCCGCAGCCACGTTTGCAGATAGAAGAGCCCGTAGGCATCAATATCGAAACAGGGGGAACTCCCACCCATCGCACGAGGGCCGATGATGATGTCGCCCTAATTCAACAGTCAAATTCCGACGACAAGACCTTGGGCCAGATTTTGTACGACGTGGAGGGCAAAGTACACTTCGTGGACGAAGCCATAAATGTTCCCAGCGATCTGTCACACGAAGACCATCCAGTGAGTGACATTTATCGGCGCCATTGGCCCATGATCCGGCACTGTTTCTACCGTCATCGCCCTATTCAAGATATCTACAATTTCCGACTGACTGACCTCACCCGTCTACGCAACTACGTGGAAGCCATCTTCAATGATCAAACTACGGCAGACAGACCTTTTGGTCTTTGATATATGTTGGCATTTGTGGGAAGTTGATGCTGGGTCGACATCGGGCGTTACAGACTAGTCTTTTGTGTTAAATGCCGTCATTTACATCTGACGACGATTCAGCTCACCAATCTCCAATGTACGAGTTGTCACAGCGAAACAGCTCACCAATTACAAGTATACGAGTTGTCAGAGCATTTCCATCATAGCTCTCTAGATTTGTATCTAATACCGCTTATGCCGGTGCTAGGGGCCGTGTGGTCATTTCATCCAAGTTGCCACATGAACAGGTACAATAAAAGCGTACCTGAGATACAACACATAGCACGAATCGTTAGATTCTTGGTATGTGCTTTAGAATAGGTTAACCAGAAGACTATTCTGTGAAGTCATGTGACGCAGTCAGTATGTCGGCACCTCTTCCCACTTCCCTTATATGTGTTGTAATTCAAATTGAATCTGGCGTTTGGTTATGTGCTGCAGCATAAAGAGACAGTCCAAGTCCGATATTTTTACCCGAGTAGTAACATCCGGGTATTTGACCAACCGTTTACCATCATTAACCGAGTGTCGCTAGAGACGATGCTGGAGAAACTGGACACCGTGGATCCCTTGGAATGGGCCCAACAACAACGCCCCAACACCAAGTGGACAGTGGAGAGTGTGACCAATGTTACGTTTTTCGTTACCAAGCTGACCGACCACTCCCATCGGCTGAATGCGTCACTCATGCACTGATGAATACCATAACATGCCGTACATACTCTATATGTCTACATGTTGATCGTTGACGGTACGGAGGTGACCGAAGAGACACGGATGTTACCGAAGATGTCACGGCTCGGCCCTCGACTTGGGGATAGTTGAACTGAGTGTGCTAAAAATAGATCACCAGCTAGCGTGCTATAAAAGGGAGGCGGCCTGGCCGTTTCATCAGACAATCTGTCAACCACCAAGATGTTCACTTGCACAACCTGCCAGAAGCTGTTTACTCGTCTAGATACGTTACGACGCCACGAGGCCTCCACCCACAACGATGCTCGGTATACTTGTATAATCTGCGCACGGTCATTCAATCGGAAGGATCATTTACTGCGTCATGAGAGGGTACTCCACGCGGGTGCGACGGTACTATGTAATGATTGTGGTCGACTCTTCAAACGACCCAGTCGGTTTAGACAGCACCAACGTTTGATGCATGCCCCGTCTCTACGGTTTGGGCGACAACTTTCCACTAAAGAGGAGCCGCGGAAGGTCAGACCCAGTGAAGATGAACCCGGAGAGACGAACGCCACTGGTGATGCGATGACGAAGAGCCTGCCTATACCCACGGTCCAGGAGGGCCTGGATATCCAGCCGGACCCCTCCGTTACGGTTTCGAGTCATACGCCTGACAACATCGAACATTTTCTGGACGAGCCCATAAATGTTCCTAGCGATCTCTTACAGGACGCCCAGCCAGTGAGTGACATTTATCGGCGCCACTGGTCCATGATACGGCACTGTTTCTACCGTCATCGCCCTATTCAAGATATCTACAATTTTCGACTGACCGACCTCGCCCGTCTACCTAGCTACGTGGAAGCCATCTTCAAAGATCAAGCTACGTCCTTCAAATTAAATCTGGCGTTTGGTTATGTGCTGCGGCATAAGGAGACAGACCAAGTCCGATACTTTTACCCGAGCAGTAACATCCAGGTATTTGACCAACCGTTTACCATCATTAACCGAGTGTCGCTACAGACGATGCTGGAGAAACTGGACACCGTGGATCCCTTGAAATGGGCCCAACAACAACGCCCCAACACCAAGTGGACAGTGGAGAGGGTCACCAATGTTACGTTCTTCGTGACCAAACTACGGAATATTCCCATCGGGTGAATGTATTCACCCAGGCACTGATAGATACTCAGAATGCACAAACATGTATCTGAGGATATGTTGCCTCAACGGTTTCCTGGGCTGCCCGATGATGATTACAATAAACGGTTCAAAGCGAACATGGCCGAAGATGGAACTTTCTGGAATGGAGACTTCTGATTGGACAAGAATACATCTAACGGACAGGAACGAATATGACAGATGCAAATGGTGGCCTCTAATTGGACAAGAGTGTTCTTGAATTGTAACACCAAGTGGATAATGGAGATATTGACCAATGTTGCGTTCTTCGTGGTTAAACTGACCACCACCTCCATCGGATGAAAGTATTCACCCACGCACTGATAGATACTCAGAATGCGCAAACAACTATCTGAGGATATGTTGCCTCAACGGTATCCTGGCCTGCCCGACGATGATTAGAATAAACGGTTCAGATGGCACTTTCTGAAATGGAGACTTCTGATTGGACAAGAATACATCTAACGGACAGGAACGAATATGAAACATGCAAATGGTGGCCTCTGATTGGATAAGAATCTTCTTGAATTGTAAATATACCCAACGCGGCTCCCCCAGCGTGGGTATGATGTAACATTGGGGAGAATAAACTATATGAAAAAAACTTCTTGTTGTTGTTGTTCTCTCATGTGTCATCCTTGTTGTTGTTGCTGTTGTTGTTCTCTCTCCGGTCTATATCATGGCGTTATGTTAGAGTGTTAAGGTGTAACGACGAGCGTTGACGGGCATCACTGCATTTCGAAGAATTAGTGACAATTCCATGGAATATCAGAGCTTCTGATCTATTTCACCAGGGCGTTGAAGCATTAAGAATGGTGTTGGTGGGCGTTGCTACAAGATGACACCTCACACGGTCCATTTGGACCACGGATGGTCCATCTCTACACCAAATACCTCCTTTCACTGCCCCAAAATGCTCAGTTTCGCTACTACTCCTACTGATGACGTCACCAATGACGTCACGGATGACGCGAACATGCCTCAAATCGAGGTCTGCACGCCGAAAACTACAAGATGACACCCCACACGACGCATTCGGACCAAGGATGGTCCATCTCTACCCCAAATACCTTCCTTCACTGCCCCAAAATGCTCACTTTCGCTACTACTCGTACTGATGACGTCACCAATGACGTCACAGATGCTGTGAACAGCCCCCAAATCGGGGTATACACCCTGAGAGCTACAAAATGACACCTCCCAGGACGCATTCGGACCAAGGATGGTCCATCTCTACACCAAATACCTTCCTTTCACTGCCCCAAAATACCCACTTTACTTACTACTCGTACTGATGACGTCACCGATGACGTCACAGATGACGCGGACATCCCTCAAATCGGAATGTACACCCCGAGAACTACAAGATGACACCTTCCAGGACGCATTCGAACCGTGAATAGCCCATCTCGACCCCAAATACCTTCATGTACTGCCCGAAAATGTCCACTTTCGCTACTACTCGTACCGATGACGTCACCGATGACGTCACAGATGACGCGAACATCCCTCAAATCGGAATGTACACACCGAGAACTACAAGATGACACCTTCCAGGACGCATTCGAACCGTGAATAGTCCATCTCGACCCCAAATACCTTCATGTACTGCCCGAAAATGTCCTCTTTCGCTACTACTCGTACCGATGACGTCACCGATGACGTCACAGATGACGCGAACATCCCTCAAATCGGAATGTACACCCCGAGAACTACAAGATGACACCTTCCAGGACGCATTCGAACCGTGAATAGCCCATCTCGACCCCAAATACCTTCATGTACTGCCCGAAAATGTCCACTTTCGCTACTACTCGTACCGATGACGTCACCGATGACGTCACAGATGACGCGAACATCCCTCAAATCGGAATGTACACCCCGAGAACTACAAGATGACACCTTCCAGGACGCATTCGAACCGTGAATAGCCCATCTCGACCCCAAATACCTTCATGTACTGCCCGAAAATGTCCACTTTCGCTACTACTCGTACCGATGACGTCACCGATGACGTCACAGATGACGCGAACATCCCTCAAATCGGAATGTACACCCCGAGAACTACAAGATGACACCTTCGAGGACGCATTCGAACCGTGAATAGCCCATCTCGATCCCAAATACCTTCATGTACTGCCCGAAAATGTCCACTTTCGCTACTACTCGTACCGATGACGTCACCGATGACGTCACAGATGACGCGAACATCCCTCAAATCGGAATGTACACCCCGAGAACTACAAGATGACACCTTCCAGGACGCATTCGAACCGTGAATAGCCCATCTCGATCCCAAATACCTTCATGTACTGCCCGAAAATGGCCACTTTACTTACTACAACCAACTGCGCCTGCGCAGATTGACGCGACTTGCATTCAAAAACACGCCATTCTGACTCTACCCCACACAAGCTTCACTTTGACACCCTCCACGACCCATTCGGACCCATAGCGGTCCATCTCTACCCCAAACACCTTCATGTACTGCCCCAAAATGGCCACTTTACTTAATACAACCAACTGCGCATGCGCAGATTGACGCGACTTGCATTCAAAAACACACCATTCTGACTCTACCCCACACAAGCTTCACTTTGACACCTCACACGACCCATTACTCGTACCGATGACGTCACCGATGACGTCACAGATGACGCGAACATCCCTCAAATCGGAATGTACACCCCGAGAACTACAAGATGACACCTTCCAGGACGCATTCGAACCGTGAATAGCCCATCTCGACCCCAAATACCTTCATGTACTGCCCGAAAATGTCCACTTTCGCTACTACTCGTAGCGATGACGTCACCGATGACGTCACAGATGACGCGAACATCCCTCAAATCGGAATGTACACCCCGAGAACTACAAGATGACACCTTCCAGGACGCATTCGAACCGTGAATAGCCCATCTCGACCCCAAATACCTTCATGTACTGCCCGAAAATGTCCACTTTCGCTACTACTCGTACCGATGACGTCACCGATGACGTCACAGATGACGCGAACATCCCTCAAATCGGAATGTACACCCCGAGAACTACAAGATGACACCTTCCAGGACGCATTCGAACCGTGAATAGCCCATCTCGACCCCAAATACCTTCATGTACTGCCCGAAAATGTCCACTTTCGCTACTACTCGTACCGATGACGTCACCGATGACGTCACAGATGACGCGAACATCCCTCAAATCGGAATGTACACCCCGAGAACTACAAGATGACACCTTCCAGGACGCATTCGAACCGTGAATAGCCCATCTCGATCCCAAATACCTTCATGTACTGCCCGAAAATGGCCACTTTACTTACTACAACCAACTTGCGCCTGCGCAGATTGACGCGACTTGCATTCAAAAACACGCCATTCTGACTCTACCCCACACAAGCTTCACTTTGACACCCTCCACGACCCATTCGGACCCATAGCGGTCCATCTCTACCCCAAACACCTTCATGTACTGCCCCAAAATGGCCACTTTCTCTTACAACCAACTGCGCATGCGCAGATTGACGCGACTTGCATTCAAAAACACACCATTCTGACTCTACCCCACCCAGCTTCACTTTGACACCTCACACGACCCATTCGAACCGTGATTAGCCCATCTCTAACCCAAACACACCCCTACATAGCACCCAAAATGCCTGTTTTCTATACTACGGCCAGACTGCGCATGCGCAGACTATTGAAACGGACGAACCATTAGCCCAGTCGGATGCTGCTGCACGAGAGCTTCAAAATAAGACCTCACTCGACCCCATTGGACCACCAGGGACTCACCTAGACTCCAACATGTCCACCTTGTGGCCCTATACACCCATAGCCATGCAGTATAGGCCTATGGGCCTACCCAGGCCTTGGTGACTTTTTTTCAAAAATTTCACCAATTCGCTCCGCAACCCTACCCATCGTGTTCTAAATGACGAGACGTGAAAAACGAGACCCCACAACCCTACCGCAAATGTATAGAAGTACGTTTCCCAGGGGGACAAACATTGATCCTATACCCTCAGTATGGGACTATATGGGGTTCGGTGACTAATTTCACCGATTCGCACGGGGACACTTCCTATCATGTTCTAAATGACGATACGAGTAAACCGAGACCCCACAACCCTACCGCAAATGTATAGAAGTACGTTTCCCAGGATGGTCCTATACCTCCCATACCCCATATAGGCATTTTCCCGTAATTTAGGATAAAGTCCGTATTCCGTATTTTTTCAGGAAAATTTTTACATACACCCACCCTGGAACTAGGGGGAGATAACTCTATTGATAGACAAGCCCCGTTAAGCCCGTCGACATATATACCCCTCATACCCCATATAGCCATTTTCCCAGGTTTTTCGATAAAGTCCGTTTTCCGTTTTTTTTTTTTTTCAGGAAAAACTTTACATGCACCCACCCCATTGCCTGAATGCCTCTTCACCTAGGCTTCACTTTGATACGTCACTCGACCCCATTGGACCATTAGTAGCTCCCCTAGCTCCAACACGGCTATTTGCATACCGTTGGGCCACCGCGCATGCGCAGAATGCCGCTATTTCAACCCCACACCCAGTCCATTAGATGCCCCTTCATGAATGCTTCACATTGATACCTCACTCGACCCCATCGGTCCACTAGGGGCTCCCCTAGCTCAAAAAAGGCTATTTTCATACCCTTCGGCCACCGCGCATGCGCAGAAGGCCGATATTTCAACCCCACACCCAACCCATTAGATGCCCCTTCATGAATGCTTCACATTGATACCTCACTCGACCCCATCGGTCCACTATGGGCTCCCCTAGCTCCAAAAAGCTATTTTCATACCCTTCGGCCACCGCGCATGCGCAGAAGGCCGCTATTTCAACCCCACACCCAGTCCATTAGATGCCCCTTCATGAATGCTTCACATTGATACTTCACTCGACCCCATCGGTCAACTAGGGGCTCCCCTAGCTCCAAAAAGGCTATTTTCATACCCTTCGGCCACCGCGCATGCGCAGAAGGCCGATATGTCAACCCCACACACAACCCATTAGATGCTCCTTCATGAATGCTTCACATTGATACCTTACTCGACCCCATCGGTCCACTAGGGGCTCCCCTAGCTCCAAAAAGGCTATTTTCATACCCTTCGGCCACCGCGCATGCGCAGAAGGCCGATATGTCAACCCCACACCCAGCCCATCAGATGCCCCCTCACCTAAGCTTCACTTTGATACCTCACTCGACCCCATCGGTCCACTAGGGGCTCCCCTAGCTCCAAAAAGGCTATTTTCATACCCTTCGGCCACCGCGCATGCGCAGAAGGCCGATATGTCAACCCACACCCAGCCCATCAAATGCCCCTTCACGAATGCTTCACTTTGATACCTCACTCGACCCCATCGGTCCACTAGCGGTCCCTACAGATTGCCGAACACTTCCACGAAAACCCACGGGTTTGGGACTACTTTCGGTCCGCGGAGGCAGACCGCATCACCACCAGACCGCATCACCGCGGAGAAATACATGCCCCCAAGGTCACGCCCCATTCACCCAAACCGGAAGTGACGTCATACCTGCGCACAACACTGCTGCGCACACACCCCAATACCTCCTCAAAACCTCCCCATATTTTTTCTGCGCATGCGCAGTGAGGCGCTAAGTACTCCATTTACTCTTTATATACTACTGTGGTCTACACCACGAGAGCTCCAATATGAGACCCTACATACTATATACCCCCTCCGTCGCTCAAACAGACCCCTGTGCACCTCCAAAATGCCGGTTTTCTATACTATTGCCAGACTGAGCTTGCGCAGAATGATGAAACCGGACTACAAACCAGTCCAGCTCATGGCCTCATATAAATTTGGGAGTGAATTCATTAACCCTATCTGGCCTGGGCTTTTTGAAGCCCCCCCCCCCCCCCCCAATAATTTGGCCAACTTTTCTAAAATTCATATGATGTCAATGCAAAAATACTTCAACGAATGCGTATAGTTTCGAAATGAATATAGTAAAATGAATTGTCTGCGTCGCATATCTATCGCATAACTAAAACTCTTTACAACAGTCCAGCATTATAATATAGTGGGCCAGCCAAAGCTCTAGAATGTTTTTTACCGGCATTGTTTAGTAATTCTGATAGGTTCACAGAATTTTAATAGTTTTATACCATATAAAAGATGATAGAAATAAATGATTAAATCCTCACACCATGTATGCCACCAATTACTAAGACGAAATGCCGCTAAAAACATATGACTTCTTATGTCCTGGACGTTTCGTGATATCAGCGAAGATAAAATACTGTCACTCAATTTTGCTATTCGTTTTGCAAGCGAATGATCGTAAAGAAAGAATTCAAGAAGACAAAATAAGGTTTATTTTGTCAATCACATGAAAACAGTCAACATGCTCTTTACAGTTCGCAGTCTTAGGTGACTGGTATACCTTCGCCTAATTGTGCTATGATACAGGGACGGCGGAGTAGGAGGGGCCATCCCCGCCGACCGATACTTTCAGCAAAAACAGAAAAAAAACACGAACACACACACAAATACACACACGAAGCAAAGAAATTAAACAAACATAGACAAAGAACCGATAGAGCATCTTAGCTTGCTAAGGGCATTTCACGTTTCACTTAATACTACTACCCTTAGCTCGGTGACTTCATTCCCCTTGTATTTCGCCCGATATCAGCTTCCCCAAGCATCAAGTCGCATGTCCGCTCCATTTAAACAAGCCAATGAAATTGTCCGTATTCAAATACTTTGACCTGGGAATCTCAGACATGAGACATGTCAATTTCACTTAAGTGCTCGACATGCTCGAGGAGCAAGACTGTGGGAGACAAAACCGAAGTTGTGCGAATTAGCTATTTTATTTCTCACTCTAATGGAGCATGCTTCTTTGTTTTCCTTAAGAAAAATCATATTACAAGCGGCCTAACATATTTGTAAAAAATAAAATTGGCGACAGTTCACAGCAAAATGATATGCTTTTTATTGTGATGGGGGCACTCCGAGACCCACCAAGGGATCATTTCAATCGATCGCTTTCTGGAGGTGCGACTTCGTTTTATGAATGTGATCTTTGCGTCGGAGCTAACGGGACCAATCGGATGTGACCATTTGGGAAACGCCCTAATACACTCAGATATCACTCGTTACCGCATGGCTACGAGCAGAAGTTTCTACGTATGATCGTGTCATGCGTTCGGATGATGCCGATAGAGTGACGCGAAAACACCTATAATCTGTAGGCCTATTGAATGCAGATTTTAATTTCCGATAAGTTATAACCATGAGAGTCATCCTTGCTTATTCACATGATTTGCAAGTTATGTTCGTAAAATGCTGCTCTAGTACACGCTATAATAGCCAGTCGATTATGACTGCAAGATTCAAGATTCAAGATTCAACTTTATTGTACGAACACCCCAGTAGGGTAGAGTACATAACAGAATAATAAAATCAAATCAATACAGAACAGACACATTGATATATATACATACTGCATGATAAGACATCAAGGGCAGTTATGGCGGGTTCCGGTCTATACAGTTTAACTTGGATTTACCCTCATGTACCATTTGTATACTGTATTACATGCATGACTACTCCAAACATCGACCAAATACTCGCCTCCGATTCTCATTGTTGATGACTTCCTTCGCTACATGTATATCAACCAAGTTGTATGTATTCCATCACCTTTGTTGATATAGCGAATGAATTCGTCAACAACGAGAATCGCAGCTTCACATTTCAACTAAATGCTACACTAACGTTCCGTCATTTACAGATGTCTAGTCCATTGAATCATAAATTAGATCTTTATGCTACACTGAAAAATGAATATTGTTTTGAAAAATACTTAACTTTTAATTTGTCGAAACCTCGACGTGTGCTGATTACCAAATTACGGATAAGTAATCACACTTTAGAAATTGAATCAGGTCGTTATCACCAACCCATAATTCCAAGAGAAATGCGTACTTGCCAGAACTGCGTGAGCTCTGTTGGTGATGAATTTCATTTTGTAATGTGTTGCTCAAATAATGAGGATTTGAGACGTCAACTCTTTACTGATTTAAACATCGATATTCAAAAGTATCCTGCTCGCTCAATATTTTCTAAACTCCTTCGATGTGACTCGTATAAATTCACCAGATTGTTCGCTAAATATTTGTACACAAGTTTTAAAAGCAGACTTCCTTCAATATAGGAGTCATCCCGGTTTGTAGTCCATGGATTTTAATCTGCATCACATGTCTTTTACCTTGTATATAGTTGTATTTGTTTATGTCTTGTTGTGTGGCCTTAACCAATGTAAATTGTGTTCGTGCCTAATAAAGAATTTGAATTTGAATTTACACGTGTAGACTTGGATTTGCGAAGATGCGATATATGGATATACAGGAGCATGCAGTGGACGGAGGTAAGTTTTCACCCCACTTACCGGTAGCGCAGAAGTTGAACGTTCGCTGATGGCGGAGAATTTTCGATATACATGAATCACAAGGAGACAAAAGGCTCCCCAACAAGTAGAAAAAAATCTCTGTGCCAGTGACCTGCATGATCGAAGCTTAATGAACCTTTGCATTGAATATATTTGGATTGATATATATTTAAATTATTTATACTTTCGAACAACATTTTGCTTGACGATGAATATTAAAAAAAAATGTTGGGAAAACAGGCAACCCAAATAGAGTTTACACGGGCGTGGATTTGTTTTATTTTGCTCGGAAATACGCTAGAACGCCTCTCCGGCCATCTAAGGCCCCTGGAGCTTCCGGGGCCTAGGCGGCCCCTGGACCCTCGCCTAATTGTGCTGTGATTGTAGCCCCCCCCCCCCCAATAATGAATTGCTTCCGCCGTCCCTGACAGTGATGTCATTTTCAAAAACAGCATTTGGGGGGGGAGGCGATTTTTCGGTCAGATTTTGCGATTTTTTTATTTATGCAATTTCTCCACAAAAACTGCATGATAAATTAGTAAATATTAATGTGATGTGAGATAAAATAGTTTTTGTCCACTTTTCATCGTGGAAAAGCAGAAATCTTGAAGAAATATGACGAAAAAAATCACTTTTCTGGTACCCCACGTGGTCGCCATCTTGAATTTATCCATGATCCTCTGCTCGGGGGGTCATGCAAATAGGCTCAAAATGACCCCAATATTATAAACTAAAAAGTCACGGAGTTTCAGCTCTCCATTCTTTGTCGTTCCGGAGATAGCGCAGAAAGTTTGGTAGCGATATCGACCCCGTCACCTCTAAGGCTCTTGATTATGACCCCATGTAATAGACTTACATACTACGGTACCTTACCGGAGAAAATGAAAGGTTCATTTCATACTATAAGTTTATGACTTAGATTTTGTAGTAACAGAGACCATGGAACGTGTACATTTAGGCGTGAAAATGAATAAGACCCCATCCGAGGGTGTTAAAAGAAATAGAACCCTGCCCGTGTGGTTACCGGGTGTGAAAGGAATACGAACCAAACTTCGTGATTTGACTGAAATAGTGTTGAAAGCGACGTTAAATCATATCCACTCACTCACTCATTGGTCTATATAATTGGGAAGATATTTTTTTGTCATTTAGAAAGTGATCGTGTAACAGTATTTTTGTTATTTTCGGATTACACTTTTAATATAGCACAAATTCTAGTGCAGAAAATTGGGCGATCTGTTTTTGTGGGAGGCCCGTTGGCCGAGTGGTTTAGATCGCCAACATATAGTGCTGGCGATTAGGTTCCTTACTCTGGGGGTCGTTGCTTCGAATCCCACACGGGACTCGGCCAATTTTCTGCACTAGAATCTGTGCTATACTAAGATAGTGTAATCCCAACTAACGAAAACACTTTTATGTAATTGGGGTCTGCCTTTTTTAAAGTTAAAAAATCGCTCTTTTTCATACAAATGTTGTATGAATTTTCTTGTTATTCGCAGTAAGTTGAGAAAGGGAAACATACTACTCACACATGTGCCATTCTCCGTGAATCATTGCTTTGTTACAATAATCCCCCCCCCCCCCTGTAATTCTTTCACCAGGACCCCGCCCTTCCCCCAATAAGTGCAGCTTATGAACATAACCCCAACTCCCTTGAAACTTTATAGTTTATATACAGGGGGGCGGGGTATTTTATTCTCACCCCTCTTTTAATCACCCCACCACCATCCAAATCTACATTTCTTAGTCACCCCCCTTCCTAAACATTTTAAACCTTCCATAATACCCAAACTATAAAATAATAATATAATCAATATGACTAATTTATAACTTCCCCCACAACTGAGCGTACATTTCTTTAAGTCACCCCCACCTCCCTTCCTAAACATTTTAAACCTTCCATAATACCCAAACAGTATAAAATAATAATATAATCAATATGACTAATTTATAACTTCCCCCACAACTGAGCGTAGACGATAAAAAAAAAAAAAAATACGATACAGCGTTTCATCTAGAATATTCAGGGTTCCCACTCTTTGTGAAAGACAAAATTCTATGAGTTTTCCAGGTCCATACAACCTTTTTCCAGGACCTTTGATTTAATTTTCCTGGACATTATTTTTAACACCTTTCACCATGTTTCATTCAGCAAATTCAACACCGTACATTAGAATGAAATGAATTTCAAGTTTGTTAGATATTTTGTGGGGAGAGAGGACAAAATTCAAAGACTTTTACAGGACGCAATTTGTGTAACACTAACAGTAAATGAATGGGGATGCATTGTTTTGTATTGTGCTTCAGTCAGAAGTTTCCTCTTTCGAAGAATTGGGTGGCCCTGATAAGGGCCTTTGAAAGTTGCTATTGGCAACGGAGCTGGTTACTTCTTTGCGGGTCTCTTTGCTGCCTTCTTTGCCTTTGGTCGACGAGCCTTTGCCTTCTTAGGCTTGGCTTTTCGGGCGGCTTTCTTTGGCGATCTTCTCTTGCCTGCCTTCTTTGCTCTTTTAGCCTTTGGTTTCTTGGCTGCCCTTTTTGCGGCTTTCTTTGGGGATCTGCGAGCTTTCTTTGTCGACTTTCGCTTCTTTGGCTTGGCAGCCCTCTTCTTCTTACGTGGGGCTTTCTTCTTCTTAGGGCTCTTTCTCGGTAAAGCTTTACCGACCCGGAATGAGCCTACTGGTCCGGCTCCGGCTTTCCTTCCCCCAGCTTTCAGTGATCCGGAGGCCAATGCTCTTTTCAAGCAGAGTCGGATTCGAGCGTTGATTCCGTTTACATCAGTCCCTACTCTGTAGTTGGCCTTGATGTACTTGGCGATCTTTTGACGAGACGAACCCCCACGCTCTTTCTGGGCTGTGATTGCAGTACGCACCATCTGGATATACGGAGGATGCAGGACAGGCTTCTTTGGCTTAGTACTCCTCCTCCTCTTCGGTGATCGGGCTCTCTTAGGTGATCGGGCTCTCTTAGGAGACGGCGCCCTCTTCGGTGATCGGGGTGGGCTAGGAGCCCTAGCACTAGCAGCTGGCTGTGACATCGTTGTGTCGAGATGTGTTTACCACTTCGAATGAAAGAAGGCAAACTGAAATTTCGCGCGACCTCCAAGTATTTATCTACATCGCGCGGACGTCAGCGAAATCGTTCAAGCTGTAGATGCAATATAATTTGCTGAAGTTTTAATTTGTGCTTCTTCCATCGTTTCAGTGCCCAATGTTTCAATTATTATAATTTAACATGAAATTATAAACTTTGTATACTTAATCTACTATATCAAGACATTTTGTTCAGCTTCGCAAACGAGAGCAATACAGTTATTATCATGTTAAATTTGATCTCTTTGCGTCGCTGATCATGTGTACAGGTTACACTACTTTGCGTTTAAATACGTATTTCAATTTATTTGGGTCATATATTAATTAGTCATCTGTATTTTCAGTAAATTCTATTCCCATAATAATCATTTTATCAAAGACAAGAAATATTGAAGCGAATTTTCCATGCCAGACCCTTTTTAATATTGATGTCATAACACACGGTTGTAAACCAACGCTACGGCCGAACACCCGTCTATTCATATCCGTCAGCCATCAATCGTTCAATGATTCATTGTTTGCTAAGTCGAAGGAATTTATTGAAGTAGATCTATATCTATACCTTATGACCAATGATATATGCCAAGGCAATATTGGATCATTGTCACAGTTTTATAAATCTGCAATATAATAATAAATTCACGGAAAAACTAGGGAAAGATAAATTTCAACATCACAATTACCGGTACCGATCATGATATTGGGCGTGTTGGCTGCTAAAATGGCTTTGAAGTCTTCAAATTAAATATAAAATTACTGTTTATGTTGTAGCTTCCATCTTCAGAATACATATTTACATGATTTATTATATTCTCAATCAAAACAACCGATTACAAGCACGTCGGGGCTATTGTTTGGGGGGTCCCGTCCCATCCGGATCGACATATGAAGAGCCATGGATCGAGCCATGGACATGTGTAATACAATTTTCTAGGCCTAGTCCTCTCATGCCGAAATAAATCACATCCTTTAATAAGTGTGAAACCTTAAGATTACAATGAGTGTCCATTTTCCAGAACCGGTAAACACAATTGATATGTTCATTTATACACACGCAATTTCCCCACAGAACGGACCGGAGTTGCGAGGAGAATGGACGGACAAATGCAATGGACCAGAGCGGAGGCGGACTTTTGTGGACCGTCACGGACAAAACCATCGGAGAATGGACGGACCGTTACAGTGTTCTCCGGTCGTTTCTGGTCCGGAATGGTACCATTTTCTCGTTCTCCGTCCATTCTCCGTTGCAGCTCTTTGTTGTCTTACGGTAGAAATAGTCTAATATATTGACGGTCCGCTCATTCTCCGTTTTCTCATGAGAATGAACGGAGAATGGGTCATGTCCCACTCATTATTGACCATGTTGTCAGACTTTTCAACATAATATTTGACAACGGTTGTTTTCCAGATGAATGGCGGAACTCCTGTTTGGTACCAATTTATAAAAAAGGCAGTCACTCAGACCCGAATAATTACAGGGGGATAGCGATTGGTAATGCCCTAGGTAAACTATTTAACAAAATTATCAACAATCGCATATCTAGCCACTTGGAAACCACACAACAAATTAGTGAAAACCAGGTAGGGTTTAAAAGAGGGCACCGATCTACTGATCACATATTTACTCTGCGGACCATTATAGATAAGTATATATCGAACAAAAAACCTCTTTATGCATGTTTCATAGACCTAAGCAAGGCATTTGATTCAGTTGATCGAGAGATTTTATTCCAAAAACTATTAAATAAAGGTATTGGAGGGAAAATATTCAACATTTTGAATTCACTTTATAATAATATAACATACAGTATGAAGATGAATGACAACATATCTACACGGTTCCAAAGTCACCTGGGAGTCCGACAGGGATGCAGCCTTTCTCCCACACTATTTAATATATTCATCGATGATATAAAGGAAAGGTTGGATGATAGTTGCCTGCCCATTGACCTGAATTGTCATAAACTATCACATCTTCTGTTTGCTGATGATCTCTTACTACTTTCAGAGTCCCAAGAGGGTTTACAAAATTGTCTTAATAAACTCCACCAATATTGCATAGATAACCACTTGAAGGTCAATTTAGAGAAGTCCAAAGTAGTAGTCTTCAAAAAAGGCCCAACGTTTTCAAATCAAAGGTGGTTTCTTGGTGACACTGAAGTTTCACAAGGTAATTGTTACCAGTACTTAGGTGTTGTGTTCTCCAGAACTGGACATTTTAGATTGAATGCTGAACATTTGAGTAGTAAGGGAATGCGTGCATCATATTCCCTGCTGAATAATATTTCTGGGAAAAACGTTCCATTAAATATTAGCTGCCATTTATTTGAATCTCTGATCAAGCCCATACTACTTTATGGGTCTGAAGTCTGGGGAGCAGACCTTTTGCTGTTTAAAAACCCCGATACGATTTTGGTAGGGAAAACACAACTAGGATTTTACAAACGTCTTCTTCAAGTTCACAAATCTACCCACAGCTGGGGAGTACGGGGCGAATTGGGTGTATACCCCTTAATCTATGATATCGTAATTCGTTCGGTAAAATTTTACACTTATGTCCAAGGTTCCCCTGATAGATTGACCTATCATGCTCTTCAAGAGCAAAAAGCATTATGTGCTAAGAGAATCGGTTGGCTCTATAAACTTAAAGATTTTCTTGGCAATGAACTTGATGTTGATATTGACAACACACAGTGCCACGAATTACAAAAGTCCCTCGATACACTATTTCAGGGTCGGTTTAAAGCTTCTCTTCAGGATCCAATAGCAGACACAGGGTCAAATAACAAGATGAGAACATATCGGTTGTTCAAAGAAAACATCAAATTTGAACCATATCTAATAATGTGTAAAAATACAGAATCTAGAAGATTTTTCACAAAACTCCGACTAAGTAACCATAAGCTTAAAATCGAGAC
>JAVTVY010054514.1:0-31122 GCA_036873755.1 Hanleya hanleyi | reverse complement strand
CGCCTACAAGAAATGTGTTGATCGCGCGCCGTTTTGAAGAAACTGAAAGTGTTAATACATCCATCTTACACTACGAGAATCGATATGACCACACGATATTGAATTAGTGAAAAAACGAACTACGGACTATGAACTTTTAATGAGCACAAGAAAGCATTGAAAAAACACCAAGACACAGCGAAATCGCTTTGCGAGACTACAACCTGTGTTAATACATCCATCTTGCACTACGAGGAATCGATATAACCACAGATATTGAATTAGTGAAAAAACGAACTACGGACTACGGAGTATGGACTGTTAATGAACACAAGAAAACATTTAAAAAACACCAAGACAGGGCGAAATCGCTTTGTGAGACTACAGCCCATGTTCATATATCCACCTTACACTGCGAGGAAGCGATATGACCACAAGATATTGAATTAGTAAAAAAACGAACTACGGACTATGGACTGTTAGGACATTAAGACGCAGCTTGTACATATTGAAAAAAAATCAGTTGCAGGTCGACCGCTAATGTCCAAATTTGCCCTAGGACAATAAGAGGCAGTTAATGTCCAAACTTAGGACATTAACACGCACTCGCTGCGTGTTAATGTCCAATTTGGACATTAACGGGCGTTTGGACAATAACAGTGTCTACATACCACTAGACTATCGTTTTTGTACGACAGCCAAGTCTCGTTTTATCCTTAAGAATGTGACGAATATTGTTATATGAAGCGTGGAATCTAACGTAACCTCATGAATCCTTCTCTTCAGCGACAGAATAGAAGAAAATAAGGAAATGGAACTTGACTTCGGAGTTCTGCGATAATTCTGACTCAATTTACAAAATCCAAGAAGACAACATGGAGGCAAATTGCAATTTGATCTCACCTGGCCAACCAAGCGAACAATTTAAATTTGCCTGCAAAAATCATTGTCTAATGAGTTTAAAAGTGGAGCAGATCCCCAGAACTCTGAGAGAAAACAAAACGATCTGCATAGAACTCATAGAACTTTGTTCGCATTTCCGAGCAGATCTGAGCTCATTATAGTAGTATATTATGGCCGTTTTCGTGTTTCACATTCACACATATACTATGGGATGGAAGGAAATCATTATATTATATTATATTATATCTTTTGCTTATATATATATATGCCGAATCTACGTTTTATTTTCGGTTTCTAAGAATTCAAGAAATGCTCGGCATTCCATTGGCGTAATTCTCTCGGTTGCATGAAAACGTTTGCTGAGAGAATCAGCTGGACTGATAAATCACAAAAACGTATTCATACCTTTCTGAATGAAATCATGTCCTGTTTTTTCAATACTGTCGTCTTTCAACGTTTCCTTCGTACTCTGTAAATAGGTCATGGCGTAAACTGTTGGTGCCAGTCTTATCATGGTCTGTTCTCCGCAACCGGTGGGAAGTTTTAGCATGTTCTTCACACCCCCAACTATCGTCTGTACTGTGGGCCCCATGACACTGCCTGAATTGAATTGAATTGAGTTTATTCACCAATATAATGAATATAAAGCAACATACATGAATAATGAAATTAATAATATAACAGTGAGGTGGGGAGTGTTAACATGCCATTCACACCTCCAACTACCGATTTGTACTGTGGGCCCCATGGCACTGGCTAAGGGAATGAATATAATATTGAATTGATTTGAATTGAGTGTATTCACCAATATAACGTAACATATATGAATAATGAGACAACCGATATAACACTGGGGTATATTATAATAATATGTGATTGGCGAAAAAACTCAGAGGGAGAGAGGGTTGTATTATCTGAAAAATAAAACCGACATTTACTGAAATGCTGCAGATGGCATTTTGCTTTTTTAATATACTATTATACAATCTGATTTATTTCATCCGCCTCAGTGGTTTTGAATCAGCATGTTGATAGCCAAGGATGGAGTGTGGATTTTTTTTAAACAAATGTAGTTCGGCCAAAGATGAAAAGCAAATCAATGTAATTCCAAGTTATATTTCACTGCCATCATTCTTTTCAGTGGTACATGTTATCTGTTCAGTGGCACCTGTTGTCTGTCTGTTCACTGGTAAATGTCTGTTCACTGGTACATGTCTGTTCAGTGGTACACGTGTCTGTTCAGTGGTACATGCTGTCTGTTCAGTGGTACATGTTGTCTGTTCAGTGGTACATGTCTGTTCAGTGGTACATGTCTGTTCACTGGTAAATGTCTGTTCACTGGTACATGTCTGTTCACTGGCAAATGTCTGTTCACTGGTAGTAAATGTCTGTTCACTGGTACATATCTGTTCACTGGTACATGTCTGTTCAGTGGTACATGTCTGTCCAGTGGTACATGCTGTCTGTTCAGTGGTACATGTTGTCTGTTCAGTGGTACATGTCTGTTCATTGGTACATTACAAGCGTCTAGTCCGTCATTCATAATCCAGCCGTCGTCCATTAGAGAATATCCGCGTCCATAATCCAAAGACCTATTCCATTTTCCATATAACAGTATTAGCACCAAATTCAAAAAGACAATCATAGTATGCATAAACATAGGCTTGTTTCCTGCAAGAGAGAAGCGGTCAACAGTTTTCAATGATGCCGGCAAGACATCATGATGTTCCAAAATATCAAATCCGTATCGCTGATCAGTATTCTTAATCCATAATATTCGTTATAGAGTCGTCATCTAAAAAAAAAGATGTATCTCAGTCACGCTTTGATTGTGACTGTTCATATGAGTACCATGAGGATCTTGAAGTACATGGGTTCATACGGCCCCTAGCCCATGTCTGCTTACTGGTACATGTCTGTTCAGTGGTACATGTTGTCTGTTCAGTAGTACATGTCTGTTCTTTGGTACATGCTGTCTGTTCAGTGGTACATGTTGTCTGTTCAGTGGTACATGCTGTCTGTTCAGTGGTACATGTTGTCTGTTCTTTGGTACATGCTGTCTGTTCAGTGGTACATGTTGTCTGTTCAGTGGTACATGTTGTCTGTTCAGTGGTACATGCTGTCTGTTCAGTGGTACATGTTGTCTGTTCAGTGGTACATGTTGTCTGTTCAGTGGCGCATGTTGTCTGTTCAGTGGTATGTGTTGTCTGTTCAGTGGTAAATGTTGAACAGAAAGATAGAGTGGATTTACGGGATATCGTTATACCTTTCGTTTAGTGAAAGTCACCCGGTATATACATGTACCAACAACGACAGTAAAAAGATGTGTTCTGGCGCAGAGAAGTTGAATAAAAATAAACAAACAACCTCCTTCTTGATTTCTACATCATTATATTCCGACTGCAGTTTCGAACTCAATGTTCTTTGCAAGGAATACTGTTTACAACATAATGACTGGTATATAAACAGTCGCTAGACAACAGTGTTTAACAAAAAAAAACGCTGACACCAACGACATTTATAGACATGTAGAAAATAAATAATTGGCCGTGTATTCCCCTAATTCAGCTATCTGACGAGAGAAATAATTGACCGTGTATTCCCCTACTTCAGCTATCCGAGGAGAGAAGTAATTGACCGTTTATTCCCCTAATTCAGCTATCTGACGAGAGAAATAATTGACCGTGTATTCCCCTAATTCAGCTGTCTGACGAGAGAAATAATTGACCGTGTATTCCCCTAATTCATCTATCTAACGAGAGAAGGCCAATAATTGACTGTGTATTCTCCTAATTCCGCTATCTGACGAGAGAAATAATTGACCGTGTATTCCCCTAATTCAGCTATCTGACGAGAGAAATAATTGACCGTGTATTCCCCTAATTCAGCTATCTGACGAGAGAAATAATTGACCGTGTATTCCCCTAATTCAGCTATCTGACGAGAGAATCCCAACAATTGATCGTGTATTCCCCTAATTGATCGTCTATTCCCCTAGAGCTTGGGAGCTGAAACTCGGCACACTATACTCTTGGGGAAAACTCTACCACAAAATATGAAAAAAATCCAAGATGGCCGCCTTGATGACGTCACAATGACGTCATTTTCAACAGGAGCCCAATGGGCTTCAATATACGCCCGTATATCTGGAATTACACTGGTCCAAATGTCAAGGTTGTTTAATGGACTTGATCTCTTGGTAGCTAGCAATCCAGAGAAAGGTCTACGATTTTGTTATTCTGAGAATGTAACATATATTACAACTTATACTGAATGATAAAATAAAGCGGGCTTAACTCTTGGTAACTAGGTGACCCTAAAACGAGCTGAGAGCTCACATATCCGACACTGAAATCGACTATAGTCAAACACAAGAAAATAGTAGTTTTCCTTCAAATGGATTCCTTTCAGGCAAAAAAAATTTCCTGAAGGAAGAAAAACGTGAAGAAAGTAAACCTTTGTTCTTGAATTAATAAACAGATATAAAGTTCATAAAGGACTTCTCTCCCCGTTAAATTAGTAAATGTATGGTTTTTGTTTCACAACAGTTTAACTAAACGTAGCTATTTCTTACATCTATGGGAGACAACTTCACAGGACAAATGCCATGTACATGTCGGGGTGACAACTCTGAATATTCCAACCTCAAGTCAGCTAAACTTGATTTAGCTTTAGGGGACTGTGACCTTGACCTTTGACAAATCGATCTCAGAATGAATATGACTCCTCTTCGCCATGCGAGTGAAGGTATACCCAAAGTTTGGTACCAATCCATACCTTGAAACTAGAGATATCGCACGGACGACAAATGTTAATGGATGAATAGAAAAATAGATGGACAGAACTCACCATCACATTACATGACCTCGTATTCGACAGGCATATGAAAATGTGACTTTTACAGATTTTTTTTATTTTGGGGTCACAGTGACCTTGACCTTTGACCCACATTTTGGTATGTAACACATCATGTCCCTCTAATGTATCTACTGGCACAAAAAAAGTTATTTTTAATGATTTTCTGATTTTGGGTCACAGTGACCTTGACCTTTGACCGTGACCTAAATTTTGGTACACGACCCATCGCTTCCATCAATGTATCAATGGACACCAAAAATCATGATTTTTAACAATTTCATGATTTTGGACCTTGACTTTCGGCCTTGACCTACATTTTGGTACGTGACACATGTCCACCCAATGTATCAAGTGACACAAAAAAAAGTTATTTTTAAAAAAAAATTGATTTTGGGGTCACAGTGACCTTGACTATTGACCTTGACCTAAATTTTTGTACATTAAAATCATCTCCCCTTAATATATCAATGGGCACACCAAAATCACGATTTTTAACAATTTCATGATTTTGAGGTCACAGTCACCTTGACCTTTGACCTTGACCTACATTTTGGTATGTGACACATCGTGTTCCTTTAATATATCTACTGACATAACAAAAGTTATTTTTAATAATTTTCCTGATTTTGGGGTCAAAATGAGCTTTGACCTTCGACCTTGACCTAATTTTTGGTATGCGACACTTCTTTTCCCCCTACTGAATCCACCCCCCACAAAAATGATTTCCTGATTTTTGGGTCACACTGAACTTTGACCTCTGACCTCGACCTACATTTGGTATCCAACACATCGTTTCCCCCTAGGGAATCCACTCACCAAAATTTAGAACTATAGATGGACAACTGTCAATGATCAACGATTTCCTCATTTTTAGGCAACAGTGACCTTTGACCTCTGACCTCGACCACAATTTTGGTACGCGACACATCGTCTCCACCTAGTGTATCTACTCACAAAATATTGGAACTGTGGATAGAAAAAGTTCACAGATATAGGCCGGACACGAACACTTCAGTGATTTCCTGTTTTCCAGGCCAGTGACCTTTGACCTCTGACCTCGACCTTCATTTTGTTACGCCACACATCGTCTCTCCGTAGGGTATCCACTCACCAAAAATTGGAACTGTAGATAGAAAACTGTCCCAAATATAGACGAACACGAGGGACGGACAGGCGGACAGACAGACAGACAGACAGGCGGACGGAAACCGCCATCACATGATACGTCCGCCTTTTTGGCGGGCGTATAAAAACGACCGATTTTTCAGTCCGATTTTTCGATTTTTTTTTATTTATGTAATTTCTCTACAAAAAAATGCATGATAAATTAATAAATATTAATGTGATGTGAAATAAAATAGCTTTTGCCCACTTTTCATCGCGGAGAAGGGTTCATTCTCTGTGGTTAGTTTTAATGTCACGATGGTAAATATAATGAATGTTGTGCGTGTTACTTTTATCTAAGGCTGTATTTTAAGTACACAAATCCGACTGTACCCTAAATTCCCATCGGACTCGATGTTAGTTATTTGATTCTCAAAAGAAAGACAACACAGTCAAAATATCTTATGTCTTGAATATGCTCTTTTTTCAAGTGGTTCATCTATAAAAGTGAAAGCAACTTTAACATGAATTGCAGGTAAGCACCTAAAAGGTGCATGGACCCCTCAGCCTGTGTTTTTTTAGTCAAGTAGTATCAGGGCTGCATCCAGAGCCAATTTATTTTCGGAAAACATATGGGCGCCCGAAACTCAAATGAAACAAAAAACGAAAGTGTTGTTGTTGTTCAATTTGAAAGGAGTTAGAAAAAGCTTCTGGGAGCCTCAATATCGATCCGATTGCATAGCTGGGTACTGAATTTGATGTTAATAAACCTCTGTTTTGTGATTGATGATCTAGGCTCTTTGCGCCGAAATTCGCTTAAAAACATTAGACCCTCAATAATGAATTACGAAAAGGAACTGGGAGTTTGGGATCGGAAGCTGCAAAAAATCCCTGAATACCGTATATAACAGACTTTGGTTTCACCTGAGTGGTGTGCTGGGATTACAGCATGCACGTATAGCTTTATCAGTGGCAATTTAAGCCTTGCACAAGTGTGATACCAAGTAAACACACTGATTGACACAGGCCCACCTTTATCATTTTTTTTTGGAGGGGAGGGGGGAGGGGCATAAGCTCCAGGTATGCAAATTGGTTCAAAATTGCCCAGATTCAGGCTAAAAATCGGCTCTCCTAATCACTCGTTTTAAATAATTTCCAAGGTACAGTAACATGTTATGTTGTACCAGTTAAATGTGTGGACACAAATATGGTTCATGCAAAAGTTTTAGGCTAAATCATATGATATAGAATAGACTGATTTAATAGCAAAATTAAAGAAAAATGTTGCCCTTCATTCAATGAGAATCTTGAATCAACCAGGCTTTCTTGTATCAGGGAACCTTCAAAAGTCACAATGAAACATGCAACCAAGGGTTCCCGATGGGAATAGATAACAGTGCAAAAGCTAAGCCATCAATAAACAATAAAAAAAATAAAAAAATCATGAAATCATCATAGCCATCCGAAATCTAATCATTTCATCAGTCAACATTCAGGAAGCTCTCACCAAAGTTTGGTCAGGCCCGACTTCATAGATCTGCAGATATTCAGCGGACAAGAACATGTTGACGGACGGACGCTAGGACGTACAGACGTACGTACATGGCAACGACAAGACCCCACAGCCCTATGGGCTGAGGGGTAAAAAGGTGGTGAATAAGTATGTTGTCGTTAAAAGTCACAAAACTTCAATCACAATGATTTGTACAAATGGCAAATCTCGGGGACAAAACGTCCACCATACAGAATCACACCATATACAGGCTACAATCAAAAGCAGCATTTAGATGGACGGCGGAAAACGATGCCGGACTACTGACAAGAACACATATGATTCAACAGGAAAAAAACCACTGACTGCGTATTTCTAAAAACATCACAGGAATCAAAAGGGATCCATGTGATGATGTCCCAGTCAAGTTCTTATTGTAGCTGGTCATGGGGACATCTTAGACTCGTATTTATAGGGCTTTTCTCTCACCACATCAAAGGTAAGTAACCACTTGCTTGGTCCATACTCACCTGTAGCCGATACGATGCAGCGTGAAGTCCCTTTGATAGCTATTTTGGGTATGAAAACTTCCACCACATCGTTTTGTATTTGGTCTTCGGCATTCCGTTCGGAATTGCCTGCAATGTCAATAAGGCCATATATGGTCAACAATAAAGACGAAACCTACAACTTATAAGACATATGGATAGTTCAGCAAAGACACAATAATGCCGTTCCACAACAGTATATACACACGCAGAGATTGAGTTTGTAGCATACCATAGTTTTAACCTAATGTTGCTGTTGTCCATTTGATCTACACACTGGGTTACCGTTACACACTGCGGTACCATGTCAGAGTGATAATTCTTGTATCACGTATTCTTAGCGGATCATTCGTTGTGTAGACTACATGTAATATTTAACGGGAGAGGCATATTTCCACCCCACTGCGTGAAATACCAGGTCTTCTCAAAGTATTAATAAGGAGATAGGTTGGACCAATCCAATCCGATTTTAAGCATGAGAATTCATGACCCGCCACCGAATTTGTACCGAAAAAGCTGATAGTAGTTCAAAGGAGGCATTAGCTTCACGGATTTCATTGCAATCATTTTCAGAGATTCCAAAGTAGACCGTGATGTATACATGGCGTTTTGGCACGATGCTGACGTCCTGTGTGAATTCTGTGACCCATGTGTTAGTATGTTACCATTATTTCAATAAAGTTAGTTACCAAGAAACCGTTTGTCTAAGTTTTCTCCGCGCTGTTGGATTTCATTTCCTGGGTCGAGAAGCAAAGAATAGCTCTGTTCCACCCGCTGTCCTTCGGGCTGCAATAGAACAAAATATGTCAGCAAATATAAATTCGCAGCAATATGGTAAATAATCTAAGATTGTACTTCCTGAACAATGTGGACTATTTTATGCGATTTCTTCCATGGAAGGTATCAGTGTGTTCGCTCACATGAACAACACGTTATAGGTGGTGTGTGAATACCCATGGATTTGGCTGTTTCGAAGTAACGATGCTGATATACACAAGTAAGGAAATCTGGGATAAAGAGCGCTCAGCTGTTTTCGGTGAATACAGATCCATCTAACTGATTGCAGTCTCCTAAAATGTGTGAGTATCATGCGCTATGTAAACTGCTTTGTTAAACTATTGTAAACTTCAGCGTCAGGATTACACTGATCATTACAAACTGATTGCAGTCTCCTAAAATGTGTGAATATCATGCGCACTGTAAACTGCTTTGTTAAACTATTGTAAACTTCAGCGTCAGGATTACACTGATCATTACAAACTGATTGCAGTCTCCTAAAATGTGTGAATATCATGCGCACTGTAAACTGCTTTGTTAAACTATTGTAAACTTCAGCGTCAGGATTACACTGATCATTACAAACTGATTGCAGTCTCCTAAAATGTGTGAATATCATGCGCACTGTAAACTGTTTTGTTAAACTATTGTAAACTTCAGCGTCAGGATTACACTGATCATTACAAACTGATTGCAGTCTCTCCTAAAATGTGTGAGTATCAAGCGCTCTGTAAACTGCTTTGTTAAACTATTGTAAACTTCAGCGTCAGGATTACACTGATCATTACAAACTGATTACAGTCTCCTAAAATGTGTGAGTATCATGCGCTCTGCAAACTGCTTTGTTAAACTATTGTAAACTTCAGCGTCAGGATTACACTGATCATTACAAACTGATTGAGATTATATCATCGTATTTGTATATTACGCCCATCTTGTGCTATTATTATCATCAAGAAAAGGGATGCCAAGTGCTCACCCTGTTTTGTAGTATCTCGACAATGATTTTGTGGTCAATCTGGGGTATATGAACGATGTGTGCCCAACTTATCATTGATGTGTCTCTTATAGGTGTCCTTTAGTGTGGCATGAGATGGCTTCGAGGTAACAATGGCGTACTTTTCCAGTGTACATCGATTATGCTAGTAAAGTAGCTATAGTATGTCAGAGACACCTCGTTTAGGTGTAAACCTCACTGAAGTGGGCCTTGTGGCTTATCTGATGATAACAACCTTGAGTGAATTCGGATTGGTGTTGACGTTATCATGGCTATAAGAAAGAATTGCTCAAGGTCCACCTTCCAATCCTTTCACAAGTACGAAATCGATACACCTTACGTAATATGAACCAGTTTACACCTTTCAGATGTCGTACTGAGGTCTTTAGACGATCTTTTTTCCTTCCACAGTGATTGGAATGGTCTCCCAGAACCAATTAGAAATTCTCCAACGCTTCCAATTCTTAAACGTAATTTACAACAAATGAAACAAATACCAACTCCCCCGACCTGGTTTTATGCATGTTGTCGTAAAGAAAATATTCTTCTTTGTCGTCTTCGAAACGGATGTAGCAATCTAAAACGACACCTGTTCAATAACTTCTTTTCAAAAACTACTTGCTGTGACTGTGGACATGAAGATGAAACAGTTGGCCATTATTACTCCATTGCCCTTTGTTTAGAAATGAAAGGGTTGTCTTAATGGAAAATATTAACAAAATTTACAATAACAACGAAACCCCACCAACACAGACTTTGTTGTTTGGAGATCAAGAAAGAAGTAAAAATGCTAACGTGGAAATTCAAAAATATATAGGCGAATTCATAACCGACACAAAAAGATTTGATTACGCTTGTTTTTCCCTGGCTCATATTTTTTGTAACAGAAAGCCGCCATAGATACATAAGTGTATAATATAGCGATCAAGCAAAATTGAATTGTCAACTCCAGGTCGCCGATATGTCCAGTGACAACCCGAGCTCTACCCCCTCTCCCCACACTTGTTATGATTATATAATTCCCCTTATATCTATGTTTTCTCTTCACGCCGTGCATCATAATTGTTCGCCCATGTTTAGTCCCGAAGAGTACTGTATTGTTTATTGAAGTTCAATGTGGGAGACGCAGTTTTAAGCTCGTCTTAATGCGCTCCCACTTGCAAAAAAATGCAATAAAGCATCGTTTAAACCGATTGTTTAAGGTGGATATAAGAATAACTGTTCTGCGCAGTTTTTTGCGCATACCAATTACGTCCCTTTTAACCGTACTCATATGAGCGAATGAGATACTTTGACAGGTAACATTTACGTTTCAGTGACTTTTTCTGATATAGGATGAACTTTTTGAGCTTTGCGAAAAACCAATATGCCACCTTGAATCTACGTTTACTTAGAGTTTCTCCCAAATTGACACAATATATATTTGCCACAACATTGTAAACATCCAGGTGCTAAATAACCGTTGATGTCACCTGTTAAACTTCTAACTAACTCTTGTACCACGCTACAAGAATGGAAAACGGTATGACATATCTATTTTATGGCAACTAAGCACGAACACTTGTCCCCAAGGTGAAGAAAAGTGTCCTAGCTGATTAGAAGATAAGAGTCGAACTTTCTTAACCTCCACACCGGCCGGCTACAAACATTTACTGAATAAGCAATATTAATCATATAAGCCTACAGGTTGTTCAGTCTGGTTCTTCAACTGCATAACAGATCACAAGGTGTTCTTCTGAATATTTACATTATCTTTAGCAGCAGCAACTCTATAGATAATATTACAACGGGTCGCCCTTGGATATACCCATTAAACTTGATCGTATGTGGATAACTTGTGAACTGCACTGCTGAATATACCACCAGTTTGTTACCCCGAGCAACGTTTCTACAAGCACGTGACCATCCATGCAACCATTCTCTCCATTGCGGAAATACATATATCTGAGGTGCTCCTGGAGTATCTCTGAGAATTTTGGCACAGTTTATGAGATATCCGGGTGACCTTGACGTGTGACTGTTCTACATACATAAAGAAGTATGTAGTCCTCTTAAGTTGAATTCCACAGAGGTACCTCGCTTGGCTTTGAAACATGGAAGTCGTAAGGAACGAGTGTACTCTCAAACCAGGAATTCGACTGAGTATAGTGACAAAGTAAATACATAAAGATATTCCTCTGAGTGCGGCATAAGTGTATTGAGATCTGCTTCCAAAGTGTTGAGAGTTAGTACCACTTTGATCATAGTCGTCTACCAATTCGACAGAAGTGACACAGTTACAGTAAATATTGTTGATTATGTCGGTCCTAGCTACCATTGATTTAATTCGCCCCAAGACAATACTGGAACTCGGAATGGGCGTTGAAGTTCGATCCGTCTTAAATAATATAACTTCACGTGGTAAATCGGAGTAACATTGAATAAATCCAATCGGAGTAACATTGAATAAATCCAATCCTGTCATGATGTAAACTAAGCTATATTTTGGTGAAATGATTTTTGAGAGAGAAGCAATAAATTGGTCGCCAGCGGGATTCGAACCCACGGCCCCGGCTCAACGTGCCGATGTCCTACCAACTGATCTAAGACGGCCCATAGGTATTACACCGGTAGATTGACCCCATGTGTCAGTGTTAGTAACGCTACACTCACCACCACGTGTAGGACCTTCTCAACCACATCGCCACCAAACGGAGAAAAAGCCGTGATACGGATCTTGAAAGAACCAAGTTCCAAGGGAATTATGGGATAGGTGGTGGATCTGGCATTCTCTCCTTCAATGGAGAATCTTCGGCCTTCGGATTTCTTCCCAGCTGGCGCCTCAGAACATACACCCTCCACTCCCACCATGTAAACCACCACCTGCAAATTTACGGAAAATACCTCGCTAGAAAGTGGAACTGCAATGAAGCTAATCATTAGTTAATAATACGTCTTCGCCGTATGGAATTAATCTGCCAACGAACCACATTGATAGTGAAGGTGGCCAGTTGAGTTAAGATACTAAGATATCCTGCCGACTTATAATAGTAGAAGTATGTTATCAAGAGATAATGTATATTTATTTCAGGTTTTGTTGTTGTTGTAGTAGTTTTCGTTCAAATGCTGCTTGGTCATTCAGAAATACAGAAATTTCCTCGTCAGGTAACTTACATTCATGTCATACGGATGGTAGTTGTATACTGTGACTTTCACCTCGAGCTGCTCATTCCTGACCGCTCTGGCCGGGAGACGGACATCCACGAAAAACTCTTTGAACACCGTTACATTGAGAGGTGACGCCACGCACAGTCCACTGTTGGGGCTGACACTGACAGCCTGAACCACCCACCGAGTTATCGAACTTGGAAGCGAAACAGGTCTGTGAGCTACCCCTCCTGGCCTGTAATCCAATCAGATATCATTATCGAATCAGAGAAATTTAACTCACTAAATTGCTACTGATGACATAAGGCGCTATGGCCAGCCGTGATAATGATGGCAAATCGCGCTATGGGCAGCAGTGTTACTGATGATATATGGCGCTATGGCCAGCCGTGATAATGACATCTTCATTTCATCCAGTCAATTTCTACGTTCCCACTTCGAACCTACCTTGATTTATCTGACCCCCTTCAGTGTTCAAAATCCGAAGTGTAAATTTCACCTTCAAACGAGAGACGAACCAATCAGAAGGTACACGTCGATTGAGAGTAGAGTGACATCATCCTCCCAATATAGTGTTTGTATTACCCGCTATATAGGTCAGCCACCCAATATAGTGTTTGTATTACCCGCTATATAGGTCAGCCACCCAATATAGTGTTTGTATTACCCGCTATATAGGTCAGCCGCCCAATATAGTGTTTGTATTACCCGCTATATAGGTCAGCCACCCAATATAGTGTTTGTATTACCCGCTATATAGGTCAGCCGCCCAATATAGTGGTTGTATTACCCGCTATATAGGTCAGCCACCCAATATAGTGTTTGTATTACCCGCTATATAGGTCAGCCACCCAATATAGTGTTTGTATTACCCGCTATATAGGTCAGCCGCCCAATATAGTGTTTGTATTACCCGCTATATAGGTCAGCCACCCAATATAGTGTTTGTATTACCCGCTATATAGGTCAGCCACCCAATATAGTGTTTGTATTACCCGCTATATAGGTCAGCCACCCAATATAGTGTTTGTATTACCCGCTATATAGGTCAGCCACCCAATATAGTGTTTTGTTATTATATACCCGCTATATAGGTCAGCCGCCCAATATAGTGTTGTGTATTACCCGCTATATAGGTCAGCCACCCAATATAGTGTTTGTATTACCCGCTATATAGGTCAGCCACCCAATATAGTGTTTGTATTACCCGCTATATAGGTCAGCCAGCCCAATATAGTGTTTGTATTACCCGCTATATAGGTCAGCCACCCAATATAGTGTTTGTATTACCCGCTATATAGGTCAGCCACCCAATATAGTGTTTGTATTACCCGCTATATAGGTCAGCCACCCAATATAGTGTTTGTATTACCCGCTATATAGGTCAGCCACCCAATATAGTGTTTGTATTACCCGCTATATAGGTCAGCCGCCCAATATAGTGGTTGTATTACCCGCTATATAGGTCAGCCACCCAATATAGTGTTTGTATTACCCGCTATATAGGTCAGCCACCCAATATAGTGTTTGTATTACCCGCTATATAGGTCAGCCACCCAATATAGTGTTTGTATTACCCGCTATATAGGTCGGCCACCCAATAACGCTCTGGTATGATCCATTTTGAATTTCAAATATTTTTGAGGTCAGAGACGTCTCATGCCTATTTGTAACTTCTTTAAACATTGACGGGGCCAGATATATCAAGGGAAGTTCGAAGTGGGAACGTAGAAATTCGCTTGATAAAATGAAGATGTGATAATGATGGCATATGACGCTCTGTCCAGCAGTGTTATTCATAACATACATGTAGTGCGCTACGGCCAGCCGTGATAATGATGGCATAGGGCGCTATGTCCAGCAGTGTTACTGATGACATAGTGCGCTACGGCCAGCCGTGATAATGATGACATAGGGCGCTCTGTCCAGCAGTGTTACTGATGACATAGTGCGCTACGGCCAGCCGTGATAATGATGACATAGGGCGCTAATAATGATGACATAGGGCGCTATGTCCAGCAGTGTTTCTGATGACATAGTGCTCTATGGCCAGCCTTGATAATGATGACACAGTGCGCTATGGCTAGCCTAGATAATGATGGCATAGGGCGCTATGTCCTGCAGTGTTACTGATGACATAGTGCGCTATGGCCAGCCTTGATAATGATGACACAGTGCGCTATGGCTAACCTTGATAATTATGGCATATGGCGCTATGGCCAGCAGTGTTACAATGAAACGCCAGCCGTGATAATGACGGCATATGGCGCTCTGTCCAGCAGTGTTACTGATGACATAGTGCGCTACGGCCAGCCGTAATAATGATGACATAGGGCGCTAATAATGATGACATAGGGCGCTATGTCCAGCAGTGTTTCTGATGACATAGTGCTCTATGGCCAGCCTTGATAATGATGGCATAGTGCGCTATGTCCAGCAGTGTTACTGATGACATAGTGCGCTATGGCCAGCCTTGATAATGATAACATAGTGCGCTATGGCTAGCCTAGATAATGATGGCATAGGGCGCTATGTCCTGCAGTGTTACTGATGACATAGTGCGCTATGGCCAGCCTTGATAATGATGACACAGTGCGCTATGGCTAACCTTGATAATTATGGCATATGGCGCTATGGCCAGCAGTGTTACAATGAAACGCCAGCCGTGATAATGACGGCATATGGCGCTCTGTCCAGCAGTGTTACTGATGACATAGTGCGCTATGGCCAAAATTCCAATAATAAGTGGTTCAATATTAGGTTTGATATTTTTTAAGTTAAACAGATTACGTTGGGTGGTCCGGTACCACGCTCGTAACAGATTAACCTTTCACGTGACTGTGTATTGTGAGGCGTTACCCACGGGTGGGTATTGTCTGATTGCCTAATAGTCTGGCATATTAATAAACAGAAGAGCAGCCTGTGCTTTGCACGGACACCCTTCATGCCGTCAAGAGCACAGGTGTGAACAGTTTACAGCCCAACAACTGGATACATTTTTAACATAAGATATATGGAATAAGTAGGCGTGTGATTAGGTTCTATGTGCCAGGTTGTAAAATGGATCTTGTAACAGAATGCATGAGAAATATCAGAATTATTCCTAATTCAGATGTATACATGTATAGGTGGACGGTTTTTGACCGATTTCTATCATTTTATTTTTTGCGAAAATTCAAGTTTTCAACTCGTATTTCTCGAAAAGCATTCATTCTATACTTCTGAAATTTGGCATGCCTGTTATTTACGTCGAAATCCAATCAACGGCGTCTCCGTTTTTATAAGTTCGGCTTAGTTTTTGCATTATTCAACTTTTAATGAAGAAAGTTGTAAGATATTCGATTTTTGTCAATTCAATCTACCTAAACTGCTATAAAAATAGAACCAGGCAGAAATTAAAAAGCTGAAACGATGTTTACTAGCTCCTGTTGTCTTTAATCAAGGTATACCATCAATTTTGAAATACGTTGAACAGTTTTCACCATATTTCAATTGAAAAATGGATGTTATTATTTTCATTTTACTTTTGTTAAATTTGAATATTTTTTGAACGGTAGTAGTAACAATTACGTAAAATACATATGTGAATTCCGCTGGACATGCGCCTTCATAAAACATATACATTATTATTGTTATGTTGAATATGTGTTGCTAGAGATGACACATTATCAGGCGGTGTACAAAACTGCCTCGCGGGAGTGAGGGGGGGAGGGTACGTATCCTTAATGCCTTTCAGTGTGGTTTACGTGATATTATACAGGCTGAGAAAACTCATTATTGACCGCGGTCAAAGGTCAAGGTCAATATTTCCTGACGAGGTCAGGTGTTGGCGTGCATATTTTTAGATAACCCCATGGCTACATGTACCACCATTCATAGCTGTTTTATTACATAATGAATTAAGATCTATAATTTGATTATACGTTATATTGGATATACCTGTTTATACGTTATACTGGATATACCTGTTTATACGTTATATGGAATATACCTGTTTATACGTTATACTGGATATACCTGTTTATACGTTATATGGGATATACCTGTTTATACGTTATATTGGATATACCTGTTTATACGTTATATGGGATATACCTGTTTATACGTTATATTGGATATACCTGTTTATACGTTATATTGGATATACCTGTTTATACGCTATATTGGATATACCTGTCTATACGTTATATTGGATATACCTGTCTATACGTTATATTGCATATACCTGTTTATACGTTATATTGCATATACCTGTTTATACGTTATCTTGGATATAGGCCTACCTGTTTATACGTTATCTTGGATATACCTGTTTATACGTTATATTGGATATACCTGTTTCAACAAATCTTTTTTGTATAGTCCTGGACTAATTGTGACTTGACACTTTACACTGATGACCACGACGGATCTATTCATATAATTTCTATTGTATAATATTGAATATGACCCCATGTCCACATGTGAAATCACAAGAAATACTGTGTCACATGACCAGGCGGCAATAAACTGTCACATATCGCGAATACAGGTACATCTGTTGTTAGTAAATCCTACCATCGATAGTTACCGGTATGTTATATTTGATATAACCCCAATTCTGCCCCGAACATATAAATTACACTGACGTATTCGTTTTAGAAGTGATCTTTGTAGAAATATCACCATTATGTTGAATTCAAGTTCTGAAGAGTAAAACTTTCCAGCATAAGAAAATGCAATCTGTTCGAATACAAAATTCGGTTCCAACAATCAATGTTCTTGTCCTAAAACGTAAGACCACGCCAGAATTAAAGCAAACATGGGATGAAATATATACATTGTGCCAAGACAAGCTACCAACAGTTTCAACACGGCAAGACATTATGACGTTCCTCTTGCCAATTTTTATCACCTACACTCATCCTCTGTCATGTCTGTTGTGAATGAATGCCCATGTCGTTAACAGTGTATAATGTATCACAGTCAACCCCAAGAAGGTGGGCATGCAGCATCAGTGTACACCAGGATAATTTCCTCTGCTGTTCACTGTACATGGCTAGTTCCGTAAATCATACAGCATTAAGTGGATAGAACAAGGACTGGTTCGCTCGGTGTCAGTACAATGTGACTGAGTGGGGTGTCATGTCTGCCTACGGCATGATTTTTCGGTGGGACAGCACTATAAAATGGCAGCATTTGATCTGCTCTGTTACAAGTAGGTACCCCCGCCCCTCCTCCTCCCTTCCCTTCCCTTCCCCGTCGTGATATAGCTGAAAAAATGTTGAAGGCGACGTTAAACCCTATTCACTCACTCACTTCGTAAATCATATCATAGTTATTTCGTAGCTATATGGCCGAAAACTGCTGAACGCGACGTCAAATCTAAATCGGAGCGATAGGCAAGGTTCTTGGGAAACAACCCAACCATTCATCCTGTGTCACAATTAGGATTAGATGGAGACGGTTAATATTCGTCAATTTTTCCCCATCTTTTGCATATCGCTCCATCCAGTTGCATTGCATGATTGAGGTTTAATATTTTCTTACCCAATAGTAGTTGACTCGAACAGCCAGGATTCCGGGAAATGTGTCCTCGCCGTGAGTTCGGCTTCATTCTCCACAATAGGTGGGAACATATCCAAACCTTGCACATCAGCACCAGCTCTTTCCAGTCCAGATTTTCTCCCAATATTACCTTCAAAGAGAAACATAAACGAAGATAAATCCTATTTTCTTGATTTCGCCACAAATGAAAAATCGAGTGAAACACGAACAGAGCATTTCCCCGAATATATATGTATAAAAATTTGGTATAAACAGAGTTTTAGATCGTCCCAATTTCGGCACATCTTCTATCAGGCGTGACAAAATATCAGCGTAACCCACTATCATTTACCATTAGATGCATTCTACAGATCCTGGTTATACTTGTACTTCTCAATAACTCGTCTGGAGCAAATATCCTTCTCTCGCCATGGAATAAAGATAAGGTTTGTGGAATTCATCCGATGCATCTAACAAAACATGCTTATATAGGCAAATGAGCATTTATATAAATTGCACTTGAATAATGGACATTGTACTTCCCTCGCAACTGTCACCGACAGCTAAAATGTCAGCTACATGTATATGACGGAAATCTCAAATCTACGCTTCATTCTCCGTCTATACCTAAGATGTTATTGGAGGTTTTCGCCTATCTATTAACATGTAATCTTGACACTAATCTCCATTGCCGGAAATCGACATGGTAACGGACCCATTTTCCGTGGCTAAATTTGATCAGAAATTTATGCGGTGAAATATAAACCAAAAAAATTAATGTTTATGTGTTCTTTTTCCCCCAAACTGAACATTAAATGCACATATTTGAGTAATTCCTGAAAACCCATTGAAATCCATATTAGTCCTTATTTTCTCTGACTGCCGTTTAAGTTTCCATTTAAAACAGCATGGTGAAAATGTCTCATTCTTTAGATATGCCTTTATCTGAAGCGGTACCTCAATATGAGATTATAAGTTAGTGGGGTTTACCTTTAACTTCTTTGCATTTGAAAGATAAAGAACTCCCACATAAGGTTCCAGCATACCCAGCAGAATGATTTTTGACAAATTATCAGTTTTTGCTCAAATTGCGATAAATGAACTCACCAAAATGAGATATATATTTTCCGAACAGAAAATCTTCTGATTAATACAAATGGATTATTTCAACGAAAATGAGCAAATGAAAATTAGGCAAAATGAGGCGATGTTATTTCATTTCGAAAATCATGATTAAGAATAATGGAGAAAACGAGGAAAGCTAACGATGAGCAATTTTCTTCAATTTATGTCCGGTAGTTTATTTAACAAAGATATGACCCAGTCTAAATTACGCCCAGTTTCAATATTATTTGTTGAAGAAAATGTTCACTGACTAATCCATTGTTTTGGAATATGGTATGTTGATAAAGACAAACAATCGAGTTTAGAAGCCTTGAACCGTAAGCTCAATGTCTTGGTCGCTTTATAATATCAGGAGCCTTTGGTGTAATTTCGATAAGCTTTCGACGCGGGCGTCACCAGCAGTAATCCGTGAAATCCTTTTATGAACGACGTCTGAATATTCAATATCGGAGCTGGCGTTTGCTATTCGAAAATAATGGACAGATTTGTAGGGTATCTATTCTTTGCAGAAATGAAACAAGAGTCTCAACGTTTTCACAGGCTAGGTAAAGATACCGTTATACGAATTGCTTAGGATTTTATTCAAGCACATAGAAGAACCCAGAACGAGTCAGGCACGCACCATGAAGTCGGTATTCTGTTCATATGTAAGTTTGTGGGTAAATCCCCATTGACTGTATTTGGAGACCTCACCAGGATTATACTCGAACACCTGAATTATATCTGTAAAACAACTTCCAAACGGTTTGCAAAATAATTTCACTGCAGATATATTAGAAAAATAATGCAGATACGTTCCATTTTTTTTTAATTAGTGCATCAGTAAAAGAGTTTAGAACCCCAATAGAGAAACCCATGAGGAGAAGGAAAAATTCGCATTCTAAGGGGCTTTGCCATGTATATAGTTCACATTGAAAACTGTTGACCGCTTCTCTCCTGGAAGAAACTAGCCTATGTTTATGTATACTATGATTGTCTTTTTGAATTTGGTGCTACTGCTGTTGTAAGGAATAGGTCATTGGATTATGGACGCGGATATTCTTCAATGGGGACGGCTGAATTATGAATGACGGTCCAGACGCTTGTAATAATCATTATTGACACAGACTTTTCGGAAAATCCGTTCAGGGAGCTCAATATCATATCAGACCCAGTAAGATTCATGCAGACAACAAAACGAATGGAGAAAGATCTTCTTTACAATGCCCAGTCTTCCTACATTACAGTCATACTTACAGCGACCAGTCTTTCTACATTACAATCATACGTATAGGGACCAGTCTTTCTAAGTTACAATCATACTTACAGCGACCAGTCTTTCTACATTACAATCATACTTACAGTGACCAGTCTTTCTACATTCGACTGCTTCCTTACAACATTCGTAGAACACTTTTCTGCATCTCCGTGTAGCGTTCGCTAGTTCACTGGCTTGTTCGTAGCAGTCCCAAGCGTCTAGTACTTTGACCCCTTCAGCACAACAAGACCGCCTGTGTTGGTCTGGTTTCTCTGTCCCTGTTATAAAATAATTAGACAACAAATCATGTTCTAAGTTTTTGACATCCGTACAATATATTGGAAATCCATATGAGTAGACCGACAGCAACAGTTATATTCATACGGTGTCAGTATCCCACAAGATAGATAAGCTTTACATATGTAGATAAATACACAAGCAAACATAGACGCTACCACTTCTCATTTAGAGAAACGGAGTTCTATCAATTCTACAATGATTAACCTGGGTTTCACGAAAAAGTAGATTCGAGAATCCTTCCCGATTGTGTCATTTTGTGCGCAGTAATAACAAAAGGGTATACAGAAAGGCAGACGTTCCGCTCTATTCCTGCCTATATGCAGACAAAGGAGTATGTCAATGACGAGGATTTAGGCACCTCAGAAAGAGAAAGCATCTCAGACTAAAATCATCTCCATTGTAAGGGCATCTCAGACAGAGAGGACATCTCGGAGAGAGAGGACATCTCGGAGAGAGAGGACATCCCATAGAGACAGGGATCTCAGAGAGATAGGGTATCTCAGCGGAAGGTTAATTCTCACAGAGAGAGAACATCTCAGAGAGAGAGAGGACATATCAGAGAGAGAGGACATATCAGAGAGAGAGGACATATCAGAGAGAGAGGACATATCAGAGAGAGAGAGGACATATCAGAGAGAGAGGACATATCAGAGAGAGAGGACATATCAGAGAGAGAGGGATCTCAGAGAGATAGGGTATCTCAGCGGAAGGGTAATTCTCACAGAGAGAGAACATCTCAGAGAGAGAGAGGACATGTCAGAGTGAGAGGGCGGACAGCAGTTTCACACATTTCTTGAACAAAGACAATTGAAATCTACCAAAATGTGGCAGATGTTGGAGGACCCGGCTGACAAAAACAACTTTCCCACTCTAATTCTTAAAAGACAATTCTCCCCAGCAAGGACCGACAGGAGCATTGACGCGTGACATCAGGTTTACATTTGTGGTTCGTAATTTCCCTATCACTCCAGTAATAACTGGACTTTCTTCGACTTGAAATTTTTATGGTAACAAACTTACAATAAATGTAAGCATAATGGTCCTTTCTTGGAATAATGAGATAATTTGATGCACGAGGTATCAATATTTAAAAAATCTGCCCCATGCTGCGGATATAAGTAGGCGGGAAGATAACAAACCTCATGTATACAATGGAAGCCAGGCGTCTATGACCTGTCGATCGCCTTGAGTAAACCTATTGTCTAAGAGTTAAAGAGGAGGTAGAGCCTATCGGCTATTATATGTATCTATGTCCAACAGGACTAAAATACAGAAATAATGTGATTTGATAGGACTGGAACGGACTAATTAATAATTGCACTGAATTGCTCACAGCAGGGCTGATTTCAATTGAACTAAATTATTAGCACTTCATTGTACATGTACCATGAAAATCACTGATGGTGCACCAGCTCCATCAATATACCAGCTCCATCAATATACCAGCTCCATCAATATACCAGCTCCATCAATATACCAGCTCCATCAATATACCAGCTCCATCAATATACCAGCTCCATCAATATACCAGCTCCATCAATATACCAGCTCCATCAATATACAATGCCTTATCTAATGGTATAAGCAAGCACACCGAGTCTCCCTCTCCCCCAACGATATCAGATGAGTCATATAGGTATTATAGAAAGATTTTGATCAAGCTAGGAAAATACACGAGTACTACAACAGTAGTGGAGTTGACGTCTAAAGTCAGGGAATTGCTCAATGGGAGTGGGAGTTTATGATGTCATTTTATCCAACTGTGAGCATAAATATATGCCGAAATATTCACAGAGCTATAATGGAATATTCATGGAGTCTTCCACGTCATAATCTTGACTATTCATTGGATTATGCAAAGGCGCTACAGCCCCGCAGCCTCTTAACAACCCAGACGATTAAGGTGGGTGTATGGGTGTAGGAGTTTGGATGCATAGTTTTGAGTTAGGGCAGTTGTATACACATTTGTATGAACCACTGACTGAACCACTTAAATCAATGTCTAGCTTCATGGGCAGTCTTTTGAAGTAAAAGAAGATGCGGGAGGGAGGCTGTTTCAGTTATATTTCCTTTTGTCCAGACCAAATATAGTCACATGTTCTCTGCCAAACTGATGGAGTAGTTTACTACAATTTGCATAAACCAACAATGTTCCTTGAGTTACCGTACCTTCAGCAATACTATTTCCTGCCAACAAAAACAAAATATCAAACAACATTTTGACTCAATGTTCAAGTACATAATTTTAGTAAAACTTTGAGAGGAAAATTTGTAAATACAACCAAAACAATTGTAAAAGTGTCAAAACAGTGAGGCGGTGCCTGTGAAGCTATACATTTTTCTAATCGACATTGGTAATCTTGTGACAAGGTGTCCACATTGATAAGTTGAAAAAAAGGATTTACTGTTTGACTCGTGAGGTATTCGCTGGTATGAAAATTGAGGGGATGTTTGTTACACAGGCCCCAGTGTCTGGACAGTAGAATTTAAATTCAGTATAATTTAAATAATTTAATTTTTTTTAAGTCATCCTATAATACAGAGAGGAAAAAGGTATTGCACGCGCCATATTGGATTTGCCGCCAAATAAAAACAAAGTAAAGTTTTCACATTAAAAACTGTTTAACTGCCGTGTTACGGTGTCCACTCATTTTGAAACCTTGTTATGCCATCTGCCTCTGCCGGGCCAGATCGCGTTTTATTGGTAAAATCCATCTCTGAAAACAGTAAACTTACGGCTTCTGTCAGCCGCTCTCTGCCTCGAGTGGGACGTAAATTGCTGTCACGTCATCGCTTTCGGCATTTTCAAAATAGAGCCGTGTCTACCCGCGGGAAAACTGGTGACATTTTTGAATCTCCAATTTCAACGCGAGGTAGCATGACATCACTCGCTCTCGGGTAGACACGCAAAATGGTACATCTTCAGAAAATTTATGACTTAACCTGAAGATCACAAGATCATTGTTTAGCATCATCAGATAAGCAAGAATAGTGCGATCAGACAAACATGCAGGCGAAAGTACGGTATAATTGACGTAATTCGTTGTTTTCCGCGTTTCAATGGTTGATCTTCAATGCAGAATCTAGGTCAACTAAATTTATGTCTGCTGCTTCAAACGAGTAGGCCATAAAGTTCAACGTTCAGTTTTATTTTTTTAACAACAAAACTTGCATAATGATAGCAACAAAAGTACATATCATAGGGCGTGTAAACAGTATACTATGTAGTGAATGAAGAACAGAAATGCTGCAACTGCCTTGCCCTGATCAAGTACATGTCACGCTAAGAACCTGGGAGAGGTCATAAATTTTCGGAAGATGTACCGTCTTGCGGTAGACACGGCTCTCTTTGAGAATGCCGAAAGCGATGACGTAGACAGCAATTTACGTCCCACTCGAGGCAGAGAGCGGCTGACAGAAGCCGTAAATTTACTGTTTTCAGAGATGGATTTATACCAATAAAACGGCGATCTGAGATTTCCCGTAGGGTTAGATGGCATAACAAAGGTTTCAAAATTGAGTGGACACCAGTAACACGGTCAGTTAAACAGTTTTTAATGTGAAAACTTTACTTTCTTTTTTCGTATTTGGCGGGCAAGTCCAATATGGCGCGTGCAATACCTTTTCCTCTCTGTACAATGCTGTATTATAGGATGACTTAAAAAAAATTAAATTGAATTTAAATTATACTGTCCAGACACTGGGGCCTGTGGTTTGTTATGTATGTTTGGAAGTATGCTTACATGATCCCCAACCCCCGCCCCATAATCACATTTCGCACACACTGTACATATATGGTATGACGTCTCATGTAGGGAACCCTTTCGAAAATCCCGAAAATCAATCGGTGCCACCTGTAGATGCAAGTGCACTGAACGCAATCCCAAGAGATATATCAGCACATCTGCATAACGAATCGGAGAGGAATTGGATAAGCGGTCATCAATTTATTGCCTGGAAAGCGCATTTAGGTTTTGTCACCAGGTGGCGTCACCTGTTAGAGGAAGTGGGCGAAACGCAATCCCTCACGTCATGTTATATGCATATAAAATTTGAGGACAATCCGATAAGTGGTTCTCAAGTTACAATGAAAAAAAACTTCTTAAAATTCACGGAATATTCCACGACTATTGCACCAGCGGAATATTTCTTACAATTCAGTAAGGAATATTCCGTAGCATGTTAAGAAAATTCCATAACATGGTAAGGAATATTCCTTAGTCATGTTGAGGAATATTCCGCTGGTCATGCTGGTGTAATGGTTGGGGAATATTTCTTAAGCACAAGTGTGTGAAACACAATCCCAAGCGACATCCCATCGCATGGTATATACATTCCAAATTTGAAAAGAATCTGACAAGCACTTCTCGAGCAAGTTATCGCCTGGGACTGAATTTTGGATGTTGGCACCACCTGTTGGCGAAAGTGGGCAAAATACAATCCCCAACGTCATCAGGGCATATGGATAACAATTATGAGAATAATCCGATGAGCGGTTCAAGTTATTGCCTAGAAACAAATTACAATTTTTGCCACCAGATATCGCCACCTGTAGGGGCAAGGGGGCAAGTGGGTCAGACACAATCCCAAGGGACATCTCATGGCATGATATATACATAATAAATTTGAGAAGAATCCATTGAACGGTTCTTAAGTTATTGACTGAAAACAAATTTTGGATTTTGCCGCTAGTTGGGGCCACTTGTACACGAAAGTGGGCGAGATACAATCCCAAGCAACAGCTCCTCGCATGGTATATACACATCTGATGAACGGTTCTCAAGTTATTGCCTGGAAATAAATTTTGGATTTTGCCACCAGGTGGTGCCACCTGTTAGCACAGGTGGACGAAATGCAATCCCAATCGAGAACTAAGCGCATGTTATATGCATATTAAATTACAGAATAATCCGATACGTTGTTCTGAAGACGTTATTGCCCGGAAACGAATATCAGATTTTGCCACCAGGTGGCGCTAACTGTAATCGTACGTGGATGAAATGCAATTCCATGCAACACCTCATGGCATGGTATATATGCATACCAAATTTGAGAGCAATCCGACCGGTGGTTCTCAAGTTATTGCCCGGAAACACATTTTGGCCGGACAGATGAACTGACACAAAAAAGGATGGACGGACAAGCGGAATCCAGTAAACAAACCCTCTACTCTGTAGGGGGAGCGGGTATAAAAAAGCGACAAGGTAGCCACATAACTGTGGAAAATAATCTGTAAAGCTGTGATCTTGTAGCCCTGGTCTGAAACTCAATGTCGGATGGGGCTTTTGTTTGTTTGCTGGGACCTTTGTGCAGATCCTAAAAAGAATGCTGTACTGTTCTCATATTATTCATCACTATAGCTTTCACTTATTGTTGTTGTAAGTACAATTTACTTTCACTATCAAGTTGGATAAATTTATTTCATGCACACCTAATAAATCTTTTAGTTGTTTCATACATTTATTGAGATGATATAGCAAGTAAACACTCAATGTTTTGTATTCATATTGTGAACAATGGAAGTTATATGTAAATATTATGAAAACGAAAATAGTTGTTTTTAAAAGAGGGGGTGGTTTGAGTAAATGGAAAAAGTGAACATTTGGAAACAATGTATTAGAAATTGTTACATCATACAAGTATCTCGATGTAATATTTTCCAATCAAATGAATCTGTTGAAGAATATACATAACGTAGCTCTTCAGAGAAAACGTGCATTAACTGAAGTGTTGACGACGCTGTGATATTTAGGTGGCCTACCTTACAACGTCTTCTTTAAGCTATTTGATACCAACATATACCCAATTTTACCTTACGGGTCGAACATTTGGGGTCATGAGCAATATGTTGAGATTGAACGCGTGCAATATACGGCCTGCAAACGCTTCTTGAGAGCCGGAAAAAGTACGCCTAATACTATGGCTATCGGCGAGAGTCGACGTTATCTACTCTTCTGTAATACTTCAGTGAGATGTATCAAATTCTGGCTAAAAGTGGTAAACATGCCGAAATTCAGATACCCCAGAAAATGTTATGAAATGCTACATTATTTAGATTCACAACGTAAAAATACTTGGGCGTCTGATGTAAAACAGTTACTATGCAGATTTGGGTTTAGGTATGCCTGATTCGAACGAGGAGTGGGTTATATCAATGTGTATCTGAAAATGTTTGAGACCCGGGTAAAAGATATATGTACACAAGACTAGGTTAGCACAATTACACATAGTAATCGTTATGTCACATATATGTACACAAGACTAGGTTAGCACAATTACACAGAGTAATCGTTATGTCACATATATGTACACAAGACTAGGTTAGCACAATTACACATAGTAATCGTTATGTCACATATATGTACACAAGACTAGGTTAGCACAATTACACATAGTAATCGGTATGTCACATATATGTACACAAGACTAGGTTAGCACAATTACACATAGTAATCGTTATGTCACATATATGTACACAAGACTAGGTTAGCACAATTACACAGAGTAATCGTTATGTCACATACATGTACACAAGACTAGGTTAGCACAATTACACATAGTAATCGTTATGTCACATATATGTACACAAGACTAGGTTAGCACAATTACACATAGTAATCGTTATGTCACATATATGTACACAAGACTAGGTTAGCACAATTACACAGAGTAATCGTTATGTCACATACATGTACACAAGACTAGGTTAGCACAATTACACATAGTAATCGTTATGTCACATATATGTACACAAGACTAGGTTAGCACAATTACACATAGTAATCGTTATGTCACATATATGTACACAAGACTAGGTTAGCACAATTACACATAGTAATCGTTATGTCACATATATGTACACAAGATTGGGTCAGCACAATTACACATAGTAATCGTTATGCCACATACATGTATAACGAGTATAAATATAATATTAGTATTGGAGAAATGATATTTGGTATGGCGTGTAGCCCGCCACTGAGCATATATACATATGAAATGATTTTGAGAGAGAAAGAATAAATTGATCGTCAGCGGGATTCGAACCCACGACCCCGGCTTATCGCGCCGATGGTCTACCTACTCAGCTATGACGGCCCATAGGTATTACACGCGTAGATTGTGCCTGTGATGACCAACCTTCTCTCTCGGTGTTGCAATGTGCGCAACTAGCTTTAACAAGAGCCCAAGGGGCTTCAATATACGCCCGTATATCTGGAATTACACTGGTCTGAATTTCTAGATTGTTAATGGCCTTGATCCGAATTGGTAGCTAGCAATCCAGAGAAAGGTCTACGATTTTATGCTTCTGAGAATGTTACATCACATCTTATATTGAATGATAAACTAAAATGGGCTGAACTCTTGGTAACTAGGTGACCTTGAAACAGGAGTCGAGAGCTCACATCTCCCACACTGAAATCGACAATAGTCAAACACAAGAAAATAGTAGTTTTCTGCCCAAAATGAATTTTTTTCCTGTGCAATTTTTGTGAAAAATTATTTTTTCAAAATATCCAGCCATTCTACAACACTTAATTCACATACATTTATTGATGAAGACAAAGCCCCAGTGGACAAAAGTCCCAAACCATATATTTAATAACATGTGATTGAAGCGACTTGATGAGCTCCACCAACATTTCTAGAGAGGGTTATTTCATATGCTTACTTATTAACTCTTTCCCTGATATAGTAAGCGGGTTTTGATGACTTGTGTAGATCCCCATGTAAGCGTGTTTTGACCAGTGTTCGCCTGACCCATGAAGACAGATTTTGACATGTCACCGAGTTCCCATGTGATGGATTATTTTTTGCGTTAACTTGTTTATCCATCATTCTTCCTCTGCTTGCCCACGCTGCCTCTCATAGACTGGTGCCCATGGCAACCACGCGCAAACAAACCGTGTTGCTCCAATCAGAGATCCAGAGAAAGGTCTACGATTTTATGCTTCTGAGAATGTTACATCACATCTTATATTGAATGATAAACTAAAATGGGCTGAACTCTTGGTAACTAGGTGACCGTGAAACAAGAGTCGAGAGCTCACATCTCCCACACTGAAATCGACAATAGTCAAACACAAGAAAATAGTAGTTTTCTTTCAAATGGATTCCTTTCAGGCGAGAAAATTTTCCATGAAGGTAGAAGGATGTGAAGAAAGTGATGAAGTAAACCTTTGTTCTTGAATTAATAAACAGGTATAAAGTTCATAAAGGACCCCTCTCCCCATTAAATTAGTAAATGTATGGTTTTTATTTCACAACAATTTAAGTAAATGTAGCCATTTCTTACATGTATCAAACATGAGACAACTCCACAGGACAAATGCCATATACATGTAGGGGAGACAAGTCTGAATGTTCCAACCTAACACATAAAGGCAGCTAAACTTGACTTTTGACAAATTGATCTCTCTTTGCAATGCGAGTAAGCTATACCCAAAGTTTGGTATCAATCCATACCTTGAAACTAGAGATGGACAGAATGCAACATCGCATTACATGATCTCGTCTTCGACAGGTATATGAAAATGTGACTTTTAATGATTTCTTGAGTTTGGGGTCACAGTGACCTTGATCTTTGACCCACATTTTGGTATGTAACACATCATGTCCCTCTAATGTATCTACTGGCACAAAAAGGTTATTTTTAAGGATCTCAAATTTTTGGGTCACAGTGACCTTGACCTTTAATCTTGACCTACATTTTGGTACACGACACATTGTCTTCCCTAAATATCTTAATCATCTTCACAAGTCCAGGTAAATCCTAAATCCTTGGAGAGGGTTTACCTTGACATTTTTGGTCTTTCGAATGAGTTCTTGAGTCGACGCCTCCAGTATACAATCTCGTACATTTCATCCACTGCGCTTGTTTTGAATAAGCATGTCGGTATCCCAAGCTTGCAGTTTTTGCTTTGACTTCCGATGTTGATTTCAACTTGACATCAAAGCAGTTGAGTCCGAAACAAAATTCAATCCTGTCATATCTCATACCTAGCAGCGGATTGGCCTAATCAACTGGCTTAGCGCGTTCACTGATTGGGTTGATTTAGAGGAAACCTCTTGATCTATTTATATCCAGAACTCATATGGGTAACTAACCAAGCCAGTGTATCGATCCTAACAGATCGATCGATAAACTGGCTCGCGAGGATGTGTATCAATGGACACAAAAAAACTCATGATTTTTAACAATTTCATGATTTTGGGGGTCACAGTGACCTTGACCTTCGGCCTTGACCTACATTTTGGTATGTGACACATCGTGTCCCCCTCATGCATCTACTGACACAAAAAAACTTATTTTTAATAATTTCCTGCTTTTGGGGTCAGTGACCTTTGACCTTCGACCTTGACCTATATTTTGGTATGCGACACCTCGTTTCCCCCTTTTGAATCCACTCATAAAAAATTAGAAATTTTTAATGATTTCCTGATTTTTCTGTCACACTGACCTTTGACCTCTGACCTTGACCTACATTTCGTATGCAACACATCGTTCTCCCCTAGGGCATACACTCACCAAAAATTACAACTGTAGATAGAAAACTGTCAATGATAAATGATTTCATGATTTTAGGCAACAGTGACCTTTGACCTCTGACCTCGACCTCAATTTTGGTACGCGACACATCGTTTCTACCTAGCGTATCCACTCACAAAAAATTGCAACTGTGGATAGAAAACTTTCACAGATATAGACCGGACACGAACACTTCAGTGATTTCCCGTTTTTTAGGCCAGTGACCTTTGACCTCTGACCTTGACCTTCATTTTGGTATGTGACACATCGTCTCCCCGTAGGGTATCCACTCACCAAAAATTAGAACTGTAGATGGAAAACTGTCCCAGATATAGACCGGACACGGGGGACGGACGGACGGACAGACGGACACACGGACAGACGGACGGAAACCGCCATCACATAATACGGCCGCCTTTTGGCGGGCGTATAAAAATGGAGAAATGATATTTGGTATGGCGTGCAGTCCGCCACAATCTACGGGTGTAATACCTATGGGCCGTCACAGCTCAGTAGGTAGAGCATCGGCGCGATAAGCCGGGGTCGTGGGTTCGAATCCCGCTCACGACCAATTTATTTTTTCTCTCTCAAAATCATTTC
>JAVTVY010054513.1:0-28600 GCA_036873755.1 Hanleya hanleyi | reverse complement strand
GTTCAAAGGAAAGGGCGGAGCTGATTCCAATTTTTAATCCCAGTACCCACCCCACATTACAGATATTTGCTGACTCGCTAGAGCTAAGTTAAAGTCCTAGGCCTGTGGACCACACCTGTGAGCCCTGAGTACACGATGGAGGACCCATAAATCCACACTTCCATCCCAGGATCTGAAACGATACTCAAATTTTTTTTTTTTTTTTTTCTGTATACAGAATACATGTAACATCCTGCCATACATGGCATAAAAACGTAAAGCCATGGATTTTCAACGTCCCTTATTTTTCAAATCATCCTCAGACATTCCACACAAATTAGCGGTCATACCAGCACTACTCTGAAAGGAACGGGACGTATAGTTGGCAAAAGGAACACCCACAAAGCATAGGGCTTTTTATATTGGATAGAATCACTTTGACAATGGGACATGATTATCTATCGAAATACACAGCAACTGAGTATGTGTGGAATTGAGCACTGCAATGCAAACCATTAATAGCCTTAGCACAGCATAGACTGATCACAGTTATAGTTTTAGATGGTCGTCCGTACTGCTTTGTTTTGAATACCTCAAGGTGAGCTGAGGGCCTAAGCCTTGCTGGGTTGGCTGGAAAAGCCTGGAATATAGCATCTGAAAAATAAAATTACTATAAATATGAAGCCTTAAAAAGCATTGCCCCGAATATTGACGAGTATACATGTGAGAGTACCCACAGAATTTTCTGGAGTATATCCCAGGTTATATGACCTCACACTCCTCTTCCATCAGAGACCTGGTGAAAACCTTCTGTTAGCTTCTTGATCAGAGTTATACCATCAAGACTAAAATAAAATCGCATATGGTGGGGAGAATCAGAATTTACGGAATAGTTTCATCAATTTTGGTGACCGCATGCCAATTGCGCGCCTTGCTCAAAACAAGACACACCCATGTTGGGGTCCGAAATGGATAAAAATTCAAAGACTAGTACGAGGAAATCGAAAGTATTCATACTTACTTATAATTAATCTCTACAACGAAGAACAACATAGCAAGTCAATATTTTATTAACATATTCTCATATAATCTCCAACCAACAATTGACACGCTGTTCTGGCTGTTCTTCCGCATCAGAAGTTCTTGATCCAGTTGCATTACTGGGCATTGCTTCTTGACTCTACAATTCAATTTCGATAACCATCCTCTCACTCAAAATCGCTCGTCAGTCAGTTTTCAATGACTTTTTAAGCACGTTGGCTACCTCATGCCAATTTCCACGTTTTTGTTATTATTTCACTTATGATTTCATTTATTATTTTATTTCAGTTTTATTATTATTATTATTCGCAATCTTTCAATTTTTTTTTTTTTTTTTTTTTTTTTTTTTTTATTTATTTATTTATTTATTTTTTTTTTTTAATTCCAGTACTTTCCAGGAAAATAGGAACCTGCGAACCTTGTTTAGTGTATGGCAGAATGGTACGAAATGTGCCAAACTTGATAATTTTTAAAGGAGAGTGTCAAACATGACGGATAAAGAATTCTGGAAAAAATTAAATAACAACATCGAAAGATCATGATGTCCTGAAAATTCCAGAAATGGAACTTGAAGAGTATAGTCTTCTCGAACATATTTCGCCTCAATGGTCACCAACATATATTGATGAAGAGAAATTCCTTACCCGGTACTATACATGTACCAAGTACATTTGATCTTAAGAACCTACATATAAAATTGTTGTTTTCAAAATTGGGTTGGGTCGCAAATAATTGTTGTCATTCAATTCAAATTGAATTTAAGACAGCCAGAGATACATAATCAATCCATCTGCAGACCTTAATTTAAGAAGTGCTGATGGTATCCTCCCAACAGGTATCATGAAATATACACTGGTAAACTATGGCTACCTAGTGCATATTATTAACCTATCGTCATATTACTAATACTGGTTAGAATTATGGGGACCTGAAAATAGGCTACCATTATTTTTCATATTGCAACCTCTAAGCAACCTGAAGACAGGTTACCAGCTCAAATTGGGATCTGTATCTGCCATCCCCACTGACAGGCAAGTAATAACTTGTATGGTTACGAGTATAAAGTGAGGTGACTAGCAGCAATGCCCAAAATGTACCCCCCGCCTCCCACCCCCACCTTTTACAGAGTCAACTAAAATAGTTTTCATTGCAATTCTCCTGCAATGTATGGCCAGCACTAAATAAAGCTAGTGACACTGGACAGCTAATTATGAGATAAATTGCTAACTAGGAGATGAATTACTTTCCTTCACATGTGTCAACTTATACCATGATAAGGTCTTATTCAAGCCAGTGAGGAGGGGGGGGGGCATTTGATTTAATGTCACATTCAAGGTTATTTCACTCATATGAGGACTGCCACGTTGGATGGTGGAGGAAGCCGGAGTACCCGGAAAGAATCTAATAATTAACTACACCCACCCGGTTGTTTTGGACAAAATCCCAATCCAAATCGTTGAATTTGATCATCGACTTTTCCGTTTGAAAATTTCCGTTTGGGTATCAAAATTGTCTATCTTCACCTATCCCATGTTCAATCTGCCTGATTGAAAGTTGTTTTTTGTTTTTTTGTTTTTTTTCTTGAACAACACTTAAAATTTGTATGAGTGAAAAATTGAGATATTCCTTGGTTTAATTTACATTGATTTCAAAGTTTCATAACTATTTATCAAATAGTTTTAGTGAAATCACAAATCACAGAGTCCGTACACTGGGCCTTTCATGTTGAACTCACGAAACCAGAAGTAAAATCGTTGCCTCCCCAAGACTACAATGCAGTGTGTTTAACATGGCCTTGTTGTACATATCTGGCACTGCGAAGCCGGACATTGAGAACCTTGTCTAATACTTGCTTAATAATTGAATCGGTCATATATAAAATTATACAAATATAAATTATGTGCGTCTGTCGTGAACTGTGAACCGGAGACTCTGAATTCGTGTATCATACAGTACATTTGAACATGAATAATATTGTATATACTTGGGGAAACAAGATTATCAGATTGCAGACCGATGTATTATAGGTGTATAAACAGGTTCCCTCAATTCAGCAAAATGCTTCCTCCCGAAGCCAGCACCCAGCTGCTTAATTTAACTAGGGCATATCAAAATCCAACCAAGTGGGCAGCACAGGAATATTAAGTTCTGAAGCCAACATACGAGCCACCAAATATTGGTCATGCCATTGTAACGAATATTGGTATCCTCTAAACGTTAAATCAGGACTAAACACAAGCCCGAACCGAAGCGCAAGTCTGGAACGAAGTGTGCACGCCAACCCGGCAATGTGACGGAAATCGGGGTCTACATGAAGCCACAACGCTCAACATAAAATACGGGTATACAACGGGTATATGACTGAAATCAACTTACAGTCCAGTATTTATATCTATCCTGGTCTGTGATATCAACGGAGAAGGCTATCTAATGTTCCCGTTAACAAAGAAAACTGTGCAAACTGTATACAGCGATATAATTAGCGGTAACGAAAGTGAAACTAGAAGTCGGGAATTCCCCACAAGGTCTGCTCTGTGATAACGGTTGGAGTTATCGTTCCTAAACTGTACAATGGTGTGAGTTGTCTTTGACTGGATAGTGCAGATGGCGCTGCGGGAAAGTGTGAGATTTCATACGGGCAACTAGACGTTACATGTACGTGGCCTGATGTGTATAAAAGACGGAGATCAGGCATGAAAATCACTTCGGATCTGAACTGCAACCAGGTAACAGCTACTCTTCTATTGGGCTAATAGACTGAACAGTGTATTGCATGCGGAGACGTGTAATCGATGGACGGTGCCTGTACGAAGAAGAGGGAACATAGGAAGTCCAGTGTCTGTTGTATTAGTGAAGGGTATCGAGCAGCAGTGTGGTCGGCGAATGCTGGGATGCGTTGGGGTGACCGGTAATATTCCAAGGGATATGGAATTGGGCTGCTGATACATGGAAGCACTATACCGCACTGGCGATACCTATGATCCAACAGTATCTACCTGATTGGGGGCCCTGAAGTGTTCACGATGGAGAGGCATAACGCTGTCTGAGAGCGTTCTCATCGTGAAACGGGTGACAGAAAACCGGCACCAACCTGTGAGAGGAAGCATGGCGATTTGATGTGATCTGAGACGTTGAAGGAAGTCTATCGAAAGAAGGTCTGTTTTACCGGTCGTCGTGAGTACCTCAGTCTGGGCCGTTTACGCTGCCTACGAGCACGCCACCGAAGCAGCATCTCAAAACTGTTACAGACAGATTCGCTGCCAGAGACGTTATATTAGACCACATCATCTAGCCGGATACATCCTGAGGAGAGGATTCTCGCAAGCCAGACTACGCCTGGATAGAAGTCAGCCAAGATCACGGTTATTAGACTAACCTAGGGTGAGATAATAATCACACGGAAGAAGTGGCATTGCCGATACGTACAAACCAGGTGAAGACAGACGTATCCACGATGGGGAGACGATCCTAACTGTAGAGTGGAATTCTTACAAGAAGAAGCAGACGTATCCACGGTGGGAAGACGAACCGACCTGTAGAAGGGAATAGGTACCTACAAGGTCAACAGACGTATCCACGGCGGGAAGACGAGTCTATCTCTAGGAAAATAGTACCTGCGAGGGGAAGACGGGCATATCCACGGTGAGAAGACAGGACACATTCAGGGGACTTTCTGGTGGAAGATATACTTACCGTGAAGGGAAGATGATACGGAAGCATCCTCGCAAGACAGGTTACAACTGTGGAAGAACGGACATATCCACGGTGGGAAGACGAACCTCCCTGTAGAGGGCATTTCTCACAAGGAGAAGCAGACGTATCCACGGTGGGAAGACGGAGCAATCTCTGGGACCAGACGTACCTGTAAGGGGAAGACTGTCATATCCACGGTGGGAAGCCACGACGTTTTCTGGGGACGATATACCTACCTTACAGAGAAGAGAGCCGCTATATCCATAGCCTCGCTCCAACAGCCAGGAGAAGGAAGGACGTCGAGCCGCTATCCTTAGCCTCGCTCCAACGACATTCCATACCACGAGAGGGGCCAGCAGCCAGGCCGCCCCTACGATCACCTACCGTGTGGAAAGGGCCAGCAGCCAGGCCGCCCTTTACACGGCGCGTGTATTTAATAACTGTACATATTTACATCTTTGAACCGCGATCATCCTGTACATTTAATAGAATATTATTGCACATTATTTGACTCTATATCAGCCTTGGTTGTCTCTACACTCTCCTACTTTCTCGATCCAGACAAGGTGACAGGTCGAAGTGAATCTCTAGTTGGCAAGGACTAGTGTCAGCAGGGACAGCGGCCTGACAGCTTGTACGCTACCATTTAACGAGACCTAGCTCAGCTGCGTCCCGTTTATTGACCGACCCGGCACACGTTACACAAAACTGGTGGCAGCGGTGGGATTTGCCAACGTCCGAGATTCACAGGGGAGTGAAGATGGACAGACAACTTGCCCGGGAAAGACCGAAAGCGGAATTCACACCCGATCAATCGGGCCTGCCAGTGAGAGTCTGTGATGGAGATACAGCAGCCTTGATCGATGTTGGTGAACAACAGTATCCATGTGCAGCAGGACAAAGGGAACGATGGAAAGACGTTCCTTCAGTGGATTTCTGGACTACTCTTGTTGGGACTGATCAGAAAGAAAGAAGCACGATATCCAATGGCCAGCCCTTGTTCATCAACAGCGAAACAGAGGAAGACAACGGAATGGGGACTACGCTTCCATCGACCGGTGTTACTCCCATCTCAGCTTACTACGGCGAAGAGGACTCCTTGGCGCAGATCACCACTAACCATGAGCAGTGGAACACGAACCAGGAGGCCCACATCAGAGGAGTCCTTAGCCAAAGGCAAGAAGATGGAGGGCAGCGGTATGAGGGATGTAACTGCGTCTGATGGTTAATTGGACATGGCCCACCAATCAACGCCAATCAAGAATATTGAAACGTAATGAGCGAAGTACAGAGATGGACTGGGGCTTGACGGTTCCTGTGGGCCACAGTGAGGACGCCGCCATGTCCCCGGAACTCTGGGAGGATGGGCTGGGGAGGACGATACTGACCCCGGAACCCCACATGTGATTGTTTATTGAACTACACACAGCGTGACCGAGCATCGGCGAGGGCGCCGATATTTCGAAGGCGTGGGTGGTGTAACGAATATTGGTATCCCCTAAACGTTAAATCAGGACTAAACACAAGCCCGAACCGAAGCGCAAGTCTGGAACGAAGTGTGCACGCCAACCCGGCAATGTGACGGAAATCGGGGTCTACATGAAGCCACAACGCTCAACATAAAATACGGGTATACAACGGGTATATGACTGAAATCAACTTACAGTTCAGTATTTATATCTATCCTGGTCTGTGATATCAACGGAGAAGGCTATCTAATGTTCCCGTTAACAAAGAAAACTGTGCAAACTGTATACAGCGATATAATTAGCGGTAACGAAAGTGAAACTAGAAGTCGGGAATTCCCCACAAGGTCTGCTCTGTGATAACGGTTGGAGTTATCGTTCCTAAACTGTACAATGGTGTGAGTTGTCTTTGACTGGATAGTGCAGATGGCGCTGCGGGAAAGTGTGAGATTTCATACGGGCAACTAGACGTTACATGTACGTGGCCTGATGTGTATAAAAGACGGAGATCAGGCATGGAAATCACTTCGGATCTGAACTGCAACCAGGTAACAGCTACTCTTCTATTGGGCTAATAGACTGAACAGTGTATTGCATGCGGAGACGTGTAATCGATGGACGGTGCCTGTACGAAGAAGAGGGAACATAGGAAGTCCAGTGTCTGTTGTATTAGTGAAGGGTATCGAACAGCAGTGTGGTCGGCGAATGCTGGGATGCGTTGGGGCGACCGGTAATATTCCAAGGGATATGGAATTGAGCTGCTGATACATGGAAGCACTATACCGCACTGGCGAGACCTAGGATCCAACTGTACCTACCTGATTGGAGTTCGAAGGAAGAAGTCACTCTCACAAGCCAGCTTATGTGTTGGGGGCCCTGAAGTGTTCACGGTGGAGAGGAATAACGCTGTCTGAGAGCGTTCTCGCCGTGAAACGGGTGACAGAAGACTGGTACCAACCTGTGAGGGGAAGCAGGGCGATTTGATGTGATCTGAGACGTTGAAGGAAGTCTATCGAAAGAAGATCTGTTTTATCGGTCGTCGTGAGTACCTCAGTCTGGGCCGTTTACGGAGCACGCCACCGAAGCAGCATCTCAAAACTGTTACAGACAGATTCACTGCCAGAGACGTTATATTAGACCATATCATCTAGCCGGATACATCCTGAGGAGAGGATCCTCGCAAGCCAGACTACGCCTGGATAGAAGTCAGCCAAGATCACGGTTATTAGACTAACCTAGGGTGAGATAATAATCACACGGAAGAAGTGGCATTGCCGATACGTACAAACCAGGTGAAGACAGACGTATCCACGGTGGGGAGACGATCCTAACTGTAGAGTGGAATTCTTACAAGAAGAAGCAGACGTATCCACGGTGGGAAGACGAACCGACCTGTAGAAGGGAATAGGTACCTACAAGGTCAACAGACGTATCCACGGCGGGAAGACGAGTCTATCTCTAGGAAAATACGTACCTGCGAGGGGAAGACGGGCATATCCACGGTGAGAAGACAGGACACATTCAGGGGACTTTCTGGGGGAAGATATACTTACCTTGAAGGGAAGATGATACGGAACCATCCTCGCAAGACAGGTTACAACTGTGGAAGAACGGACATATCAACGGTGGGAAGACGAACCTCCCTGTAGAGGGGATTTCTCACAAGGAGAAGCAGACGTATCCACGGTGGGAAGACGGAGCAATCTCTGGGACCAGACGTACCTGTAAGGGAAAGACTGTCATATCCACGGTGGGAAGCCACGACGTTTTCTGGGGACGATATACCTACCTTACAAAGAAGAGAGCCGCTATATCCATAGCCTCGCTCCAACAGCCAGGAGAAGGAAGGACGTCGAGCCGCTATCCTTAGCCTCGCTCCAACGACATTCCATACCACGAGAGGGGCCAGCAGCCAGGCCGCCCCTACGATCACCTACCGTGTGGAAAGGGCCAGCAGCCAGGCCGCCCTTTACACGGCGCGTGTATTTAATAACTGTACATATTTACATCTTTGAACCGCGATCATCCTGTACATTTAATAGAATATTATTGCACATTATTTGACTCTATATCAGCCTTGGTTGTCTCTACACTCTCCTACTTTCTCGATCCAGACAAGGTGACAGGTCGAAGTGAATCTCTAGTTGGCAAGGACTAGTGTCAGCAGGGACAGCGGCCTGACAGCTTGTACGCTACCATTTAACGAGACCTAGCTCAGCTGCGTCCCGTTTATTGACCGACCCGGCACACGTTACACCATCAACAGAACCACTCCACCATGGCCCCATTTGCAATTCTGATGAACCTGCATTATGAAATGTTGAAGACAAATTTGGATTAATATGCTGAGAGGGGATGGTACAGGGCCGTAGCCAGGATTTACTGAGGGGTGGTTCGCCTTCACTCCAAAAGGGCACACTAGGGGGTTCGCTTTATGGGAAAAGGAGCAAATAGTGGGTTCGCTTCAGTTGGAAAAGGGCATTACATGAGAAAAATATATAATATTTCTGAAAGGGGGGTTTTCCTGAACCCCCAAAAATCCCCCTGGCCGCGGAACCGGGGGGGCAGGGGGGGCTACAGCCCCCCCACTTTTTGAGACTGCAATGTTATAAGTCCTATCTTAGATAGCACCAGTCCAGCATTTAACATGGCCGATATAGAGTTCAGCCCCCCCACTTTCAAACGTGCTCCGAGGCTACGGGCCTGTGGTACATGTGGGCCCCCATCTCCCCACTGGAAACTGTAGACAATATGTAAATCATCTGAAATTGAAAACTTGGATTTTTGGGGGAGAGAGAAGGGGGGGGGGGTCTCCACAAATTAATTACAACATAACAAAGGAGTATATAGGCCTAACTTGTCAACACTGAATTAATAAACGAGTCGAATGTGTTCGAACTTGCAACCAAGCTGGAATGAGGCCACATTTCCAATGTTTATACCTCTGGAATTTATGAAGGAAAATGTGACACAAAAACATGAACACACATTGTTCATCGACATAGAGAAAAGCCTTGCACGGTACCCGTATATGTTACAATCACAAAGATGAACAAAATTGGCTAAGGTCATTGGGATGAACACGTTACAAGAAATTCGTCCGCTGTTGAATGTTGTTGTTTAACTGACTCGCCAACGATGTTATAAAATGTTGTTGTTGTTGTCACACCCCGCCACAATGTTCCGAACTTCGACATTGACCAATAAACCTAGCTCTAGTTTTAGACGGGTGCCCTCAACATAAACAACTAAAAAGAACTGCAATTTCAATGAATCATGGTCTCGAAGAACTGAAATTTCAATGAATCATGGTCTCGTTTCATGTGCGTTAACCATGCGGTTTCTCCATCCGCACTAATGAACGCCTGATGGACATGGTCTTGACCTAGATTATTTAAATCGAACCAGGGGAAGTCACTCGAACAGAACCCATTCAGATTATTGAGAGTTACCCCCCCCCCCTTAACAATCTCTAAATAGAGCAGTTAGCAAATTCTTCTTTCAAGCCAAATAATTCCCAGGATTTCCATACACATAATGCCAGGCTTTGTCTCAGCACCGAATAACACAATTTAGCAGGCAATTGCATTTTGCTAAATTAGTTTATTGGGACTGTACAAAAACATGAGCTCAATGACGATCTTGTATCACAGTTGTGATGCCCTTCGTGTCTTGAGATACCGAATCTGGCTTTCCAGTAAGTCGAGTCATTTTTGACAGCGAAATATTGGGGATATATTATATTCTGGAAATGTGCTAGGCTGGTTTGCTATATAAAAGCGGAAGGAATTTAACGCTAGCCTGGGCGATATTTACCTGTAGTCTAAGGGCAATAACTCTTAGTGTGTTCGTCTCTAGTGCAAATTGTACAGAGCACATCGTCAGGTGAATCGCAGTGATTGATACCAAAGTCTCGCGATAATATCTTGAGATGATTTGTGCCGATCCAAAAATCGCTTTAGGTTACTGTACATATTTGTTCGCCAATTTTTCATTTCATGAAGTAACTTTTCGTCATATTTTAGCTCTTTTAAATGCCATTTAGAAAGATAACTTGTTCCACAAGGCAGTCCTATCAAGCCCTTTCACCCTTAAATTTTTGAAGTCACATCTAGTGAGTGATATCACAAACTTATGACAAAATACATCTACATGTTCTCGGACAGGATTCTGGTGCTTGGAAATCATTCCGCTCATCCCGAGAATATGGGTGATGAATTATCGTGAAATACCAGATCCTCGTTGTGTTTACACGAAAAATTCACCAAGTTACAGCATACTGGTCGCTTCTCTGGTTCAAGAAACTAGCCTATGTTATATATATTTTTATTGTTATTCTATTCCAGCCTAGATGATGGAGCTACTGGCGTCGTGTAACTAAGATATTTCGATTTTGGACATGGAAATCCATCATGGGCGAAGGTTTGGATGTCGGACCCGACACCTCTATCTATCTTGAGGATATCGTAAAATTTTCTTAATCAAAACGCAGACAAATGGTCAGATTATACGGCCATGTTGTTAGCGCAATATCTCTCGAAGCTTTAGACCTAACTTTTCTATCGATTCTGACGAACTTGATGAGAATGGACAGATACAAGCATCCAGTCCGTCATTCAATGTTCAGCCGTAGTCCATTGACTAATTTCCGCGACCATAATCTGAAAATCATAGTTTACATATACCGTACAGACGCATATCCACCTGGAATTCCTCTACTTCCTATAATGACGTTCCACATCAGAACCTCCTATACCGCCTTATTTCTTTGATTATGGCGACAAACTTCAATCATTATTAATATAAACCTATGTGAAATTAGTTAGGACTGTATATTGTCATGGTATTACAGTATAAAATTAGACACTGAAGATAGTTCTAGAATAATAAAGCTGAGGTAAACTTGTTAAGCTTCTGTTCTGTGGTTATGGTCATAGAATTTTCTCGAAGCTGTCGTGACCGATTTATCATGATTAAAATGGCCGAATTACGAAGAGACCCGTATTACGATGGTAATTGGGTCACAGCGCCATCTGCACATCTACACAGCGCCATCTACACATGTCGATGTTTCTGGAATGATAGGCCTGTATACATACTGTTTGTGGGTTAATTATTTTCGAGCTTTCTAGAAGTCGTTGTGATGGTATCTGGGTTAAATCATACGTCATTGCTGTACCGGTGGAAGTTTCTTGATTTGATAGAATAATCTCGAATGCGCGATAGAGTATAAATAGCTCGACGTTTAGTGATCGCGGGAGATTCAAACGGGTTCATACTCCATGTAAGGATAACGAGACAATGCATACAATAGCCAAGTCTGGGGACAACAATATGTCTAGACTTGAGCCTTTTCAGCTGCACAAAGACTCAGACAATAGCTTCCTACATGAAGTATCTACCTTCAAACGACTTCTATGTGGGTGCATGAGATTGTGCTACTGGACATTACCTTTGCCTGCGATTACTGACTGCTGGATTGTATATTCCTGTTGGATTACTCTTGTGTGTTTGACCGCGGTTTTATCTACGTAATTGAACTGACGGAAACTGGACAACAGCTGAGCGGTATTGGACTATCGAAATACAAGAACGCGATTTCTGCACGTCGGCACGGACTGTATAGAGATTTGCACGTTAATACGGACTCTGAGAGATACACCGGTATAGCATTGAACATTAAGACTTTATTTGACATTTATTTGCTGTATTGACCTAACTTAATTTGTATATGATTTTAGTATTGTGAATAAATATTTGATTGTTAATCTTCGATTTCACAAAAGCTTTCTGTTGCGTTTTTCAGTTATCGTTTAGACGTAACAGAAATTGGGGGCTTGCCCGCGAGCTTTGTTTACATTCCAGCTTTGCAACATAGTTCTAAATTGATACATTGTCTGAATTTGTGAAGTCGAAGAGTAGTATATTATCAGCATGTTATTTGACCCAGCACAGTTTGCTTCAAAGCCTAGTCAGGAGGAATTTGACGAACTGCGCAAAGAGGATTTGTTCGCGCTGTGTAAATTCCTACAAATTAAAGTTAAAACATCTTGGAGAAAGCAAGAAATTAAGAAACTCATTATTAAACATTTTGTTAGCAAACAACTATGGGATGAAAGTGATTTTGATTTAACTGACGAAACAACTGATTATTTGGAAATAAAGAATTTAGAATTGCAAAATCAGCTGGAATTAAAGAGATTAGAATAAGAGGAAAGAGAGAAAGAAAGCGCATTAGAGAGAGAAAGAGAAGGAAGACAGCTTCAGAGAGAAAAGTTAGAAAAAGAGGAAAGAGAGAAAGAGAAAGAAAGATAGTTTCAGTTAGAATTGAAGCATTTGGAATTACAGTCGCGAACAAGTCCTCCTACACATGCACCTGTACATTCACAATCAAAATTTGATGCAGCTCGTCAAATACGTCTTGTCCCATCATTTCAGGAAAAAGAAGTTGATAAATATTTTCTGCATTTTGAGAAAATTGCTGAAAATTTAAACTGGCCAAAAAAAAATTGGAGTTTACTTCTTCAAAGTGTTTTGATCGGAAAGGCAAGGGACATTTACACTCAATTGACGGTAGAGCAAGCATCAAATTATTATATAGTGAAGGATTTAATCATTAAAGGTTATGAATTAGTTCCTGAAGCCTATAGACAAAAGTTTCGTAGTTGTGAAAAAGAAAACTCTCAGACTCATGTAGAATTTGCTCGTTCAAAAGAACAGTTATTTGATAGGTGGTGTGCTTCGGTTAAAATTGACAACGACTTTGAAAACCTTAGACAGCTTATGCTGGTAGAGGAATTTAAAAGGTGTATCCATGTTGATATTAGAACATTTCTTGATGAAAAGAATGCCAACACTTTAGACGAAGCAGCCCGATTTGCTGATGAATACGCTCTGACACACAAATTATCATTTGTCAATGCTGTTAAGCCAAGTTCATTCCAGTCTAACATCTCAGGTAACAAATCCAGTTCTTTCTGACGGCCTAAAACTTTTAACCCCAGTTACAAAGATCAAAGGTCAAACACAAAGTCTCAGTCACCCACTTTTAACACTCAAAATAAGTCTCTAGTTTGCAGCTACTGTAAGAGGGACGGCCATTTAATGGCTGATTGTTTTAAATTGAAAAGAAGACAAGAACAAGCCTTTCAAAAGCCTTGTGGTTTCCTCACTTCAAGATCTATACGCGAGCAGGTTAGTGACGTTCATAATGTATATCACGTTAAAATGGCCAAGGACATTGTTCCTATTAGTTCTATAAGGGATAAGGTTGACAGTTTTTAAAATCTAACATCTCAGGTAACAAATCCAGTTCAAATGTATCAATTTAGAACTATGTTGCAAAGCTGGAATGTAAACAAAGCTCGCGGGCAGGCCCCCGATTTCTGTTACGTCTAGACGATAACTGAAAAACGCAACAGAAAGCTTTTGTGAAATCGAAGATTAACAATCAAATATTTATTTACAATGCTAAAATCATATACAAATTAAGTTAGGTCAATACAGCAAATAAATGTCAAATAAAGTCTTAATGTTCAATGCTATACCGGTGTATCTCTCAGAGTCCGTATTAACGTGCAAAGAGTGGGCAGTTAAGTATCAGATTGTGGTACCAAAGTCATATCGTTTAGATATCCTCAGATTAGCCCATGAAACACCTCTTTCTGGCCATTTAGGTGTTAACAAAACATATTACAAAATTCTAAATCATTTCTATTGGCCAAATTTAAAGAAAGATGTTACGAAATTTTGTAGGTCATGCCACACATGTCAAATGGTAGGAAAACCTAACCAAACCATACCAAAGACCCCTCTACAACCAATCCCTGCATTCGGGGAAACCTTAAGTAGGGTGATTATAGATTGTGTTGGTCCATTACCAAAAACAAGGTCAGGCAATCAATACATGTTAACAATCATGTGTGCTTCAACCAGGTTCCCTGAGGCTATTCCTTTACGGAATATTAAGGCAAAAACTATTGTTAAGGCCTTAGTTAAGTTTTTCACACTTGTCGGCCTACCCCAGTCTGTTCAGTCTGATCAGGGATCTAATTTCACGTCAGGAATTTTTCAACAAGTCATGCATGAATTGGGAATAAAGCAGTACAAATCATCTGCATATCACCCAGAAAGCCAAGGCGCATTAGAAAGATTCCACCAAACATTAAAGAACATGATTAGGACGTATTGTTTTGACACTGAGAAAGACTGGCATGAAGGCATACATTTGTTATTGTTTGCTGTCGGAGAGTCTGTTCAAGAGTCTTTAGGCTTCAGTCCATTTGAATTAGTCTTTGGTCATACAGTTAGATGATCACTTAAACTGCTGAAGGAAAAGTTCCTAGACAGTGATCTTGACTCATGTAGCCTCTTACAATATGTGTCGGATTTTCGCACCACGTTGACTAAACCACGTGATTTGGCCATGTCAAATTTAAAGTCAGCTCAAAAAGGTATGAAAATAACCTATGATAAACATGTCTTTAAACGAAGTTTCAAACCTGGTGAGAAGGTACTGGCTTTTCTGCCTATTCATGGTAATCCACTTAAGGCTAGATATTATGATCCTTATGTCATTGAAAAGAAATTAAGTGACCTTAATTATGTAATTCAGACTCCTGACAGGCGTAAAAACAAACAGTTATGTCATGTAAATATGTTAAAGTTATACATAGACAGAGATAGCACTAACAGTACTGTACAGCCTGTAAGTGTAGTTAGTTCTGACCCTGATAATAATGAAACTCGTGAAGAGCCCATGACAGCGGCGAAATTACAGAACTCTGACATTCTACTTAATTTGGATTCCAAGTTGTGTCATCTCGAGCCAGCGCGTCGAACTCTGCTCAGTCAATATGAACATTTGTTTCCCGGCATTCCTACTCGGACTGATACAATTTCACATGACGTCGATGTCGGAGATTCTAATCCAGTAAAGCAGCACCCATATCGTTTGAATCCCATTAAACAAAACTACCTGAAAAACGATTATTTATTGGACAATGACTTCATTGAACCAAGTAATAGTAACTGGAGTTCACCTTGTATCCTCGTTCAAAAGCCAGATGGCAGTTACAGAATGTGTACTGACTACAGAAAGGTGAACACATTGACCAAAACAGACACATTCCCTATTCCACGCATTGACGATTGCATTGATAAAGTGGGAAGTGCCAAGTTCGTGTCAAAGTTTGATCTTCTGAAAGGATTTTGGCAAGTTCCACTGACAGATCGTGCGAAGGAAATATCAGCATTCGTCACTCCGGAGGGTCTGTTCCAGTACAAAGTTACGCCATTTGGAATGAAAAATTCTCCAGCCACGTTCCAGCGTCTCATCAACCGTGTTACTTCCTGTTTGGAAGGATGTGAGACTTACATTGATGACATCATTGTCTACAGCGATACATGGGAAGATCATCTACAGAGAATTCGCGCACTGATCAATCGGTTGAGCGACGCCAAGCTGACAGTCAACCTTGGAAAAAGTGAATTTGAACATGCACGTGTGACATTCTTGGGTCATGTTATAGGTCAGGGTCAGGTAAAACCTGTAGATGCTAAGGTCAGTGCTATCTCGCTATTTCCAAGACCAACATGTAAGAGACAACTGATGCGTTTCTTGGGTATGGCTGGTTACTACAAGAAATTTTGTCCTAATTGTTCAGATATTACTGAACCTTTAACTCGACTCTTAAGAAAGATGGTAACTTTTGTTTGGGCCGATGAATGTGAATTAGCTTTTGAAACCCTGAAAGCCATACTCAAGAGCGCACTAGTTCTTTCAGCATCAGATTTTTATTCACCTTTTAAACAGACTGTAGATGCTAGTGATGTTGCTGCTGGTGCCGTTTTGTTACAAGAAGATATAGATGGTGTAGATCACCCAATATGTTATTTTTCATGTAAATTTGACAAACATCAGAGAAATTATTCTACAATTGAGAAAGTTTGGCAATGATATTGGCTTTACAACATTTTCATGTTTATGTTACTTCTTCATCGTTGCCAATTACTGTATTCAGTGATCACAATCCACTTGTTTTCATAAGTAAGATGAAAAAAAGATTGTTGAGATTGTTTTTGGTGTTACAAGAATACAATATTGAAATCAGACATATTAAGGGCAAGAACAATTTGATCGCTGATTGTTTGTCTCGTATATAATGTACATATGTTTGTCAACATTTTTGCTGTTGTAATATAGATTTTGTTTTGTAATAATGTTTTGAATTGTCAAGAAAGTTCCAAATTTAAACTTTCTTCTTTTTAAGAGGGGGAGTGTCATGGTATTACAGTATAAAATTAGACACTGAAGATAGTTCTAGAATAATAGAGCTAAGGTAAACTTGTTAACCTTCTGTTCTGTGGTTATGGTCATAGAATTTTCTCGAAGCTGTCGTGACCGATTTATCATGATTAAAATGGTCGAATTACGAAGAGACCCGTATTACGATGGTAATTGGGTCACAGCGCCATCTGCAAATCTACACAGCGCCATCTACACAGCGCCAACTACACATGTCCATGTTTCTGGAATGATAGGGCTGTATACATATTGTTTGTGGGTTAATTATTTTCGAGCTTTCTAGAAGTCGTTGTGATGGTATCTGGGTTAAATCATACGTCATTGCTGTACCGGTGGAAGTTTCTTGATTTGATAGAATAATCTCGACTGCGCGATAGAGTATAAATAGCTCGACGTTTAGTGATCGGGTGAGATTCAAACGGCTTCTATGTGGGTGCATGAGATTGTGCTACTGGACATTACCTTTGCCTGAGATTACTGACTGCTGGATTGTACATTCCTGTTGGATTACTCTTGTGTGTTTTATCTACGTAATTGAACTGACGGAAACTGGACAACAGCTGAGCGGTATTGGACTATCGAAATACAGGAACGCGATTTCTGCACGTCGGCACGGACTGTATAGAGATTTACACGTTATTACGGACTCTGAGAGATACACCGGTATAGCGTTAAACAGTAAGACTTTATTTGACATTTATTTGCTGTATTGACCTAACTTAATGTGTATATGATTTTAAGTATTGTAAATAAATATTTGATTGTTAATCTTCGATTTCACAAAGGCTTTCTGTTGCGTTTTTCAATTATCGTTTAGACGTAACAATATGAACACCATATAGGTATCCCAGTGTACACCACTGTAGATAGACTTTTATATTTTCTCTTATGAATACGATTACATGTTGTATGAATGTACAAAAATGCATCACATCAGACGGGGGTTCATGTTCGATCACCAAACGCTATATAGACGATATTCTTGCTGTGTAAAATTACAAGCGTCAGGTCCGTCATTCATAATTCAGCCGTCGTCCATTAGAGAATATCCGCGTCCATAATCCAAAGACCTATTCCATATTCCATATAACAGTAGTAGCACCAAATTCAAAAAGACAATCATAGGATATATACACATAGGCTTGTTTCCTGCAAGAGAAAAGCGGTCAACAGTTTTCAATGATGCCGGCAAGACATCATGATATTCCAAAAATATCAAATCCGTATCGCTGATCAGTATTCTTAATCCATAATATTCGTTGTAAAGTCGTCATCTAAAGAATGATGTATCTCAGTCACGCTTTGATTGTGACTGTTCATATGAGTACCATGAGGATCTTCAATTACATGGGTTCATACGGCCCCTAGCCCCGGGTTGAGCGGAATTAGACACAAGTTACGAAACGTAACGCCATAGATCTTGCACGCTACGCTCGTATTTTGCTATCAGCATGCGATAGGTATCGCCAAATTTGAGAAACTTTGAGTGGAGGCGCTTGGTGGTGTAGCCCTGTTTTATAAGTTTCTGCAACAATGTTTTGTGACGTTGCTTAAAATCGTCACATTTAACACAGGATCTAGCAAATGCTACTAGGCGTGATATGTATACGCCATATGCAGGTCCCACTGGAATATTACTGTCCAGAAAGGGATAGTTTACGATGTCGAAATTGTAATCATCTCTTTTGTCATAAAGTCGACGAGAGAGAATGCCCGCTTCATTTTTATAGAGATATAGATCTAAATATGATGTGCCTGTAGGGCTACCTGTAGTTTCCTTCAAATCCAGTGAAGGTGGATATATATCCTTCACTGCGTCATTTATATAGCGATTATCCACAGCGAGAAGATGGTCTATATAGCGTTTGGTGAATGAGAAGGAACGGGCTTTGAATGGATCGGTTTTTGAAAGCGCCTGCACATAGTCATATTCATAAGAGAACAGATACAGGTCAGCCAATAGGGGTGCACAATTAGTACCCATTGGAATACCTATATGCTGCTGATATATTGTGTTGCCAAATTTCACATAGATATTTTTAATGAGAAATTCAAGCAACTCTATAAACAAAGAACATCCCATGAATGATATCTCTTGTATGTAGTAGAGCTAAAGAATGCTTTATGGCTTCTGACATTAATATATCTACGATCAGTTTTCTTGAACAGAGATACTATTAATGAACTTAGACGGTCAATAAGGTCCTGATGAGGGATTGTAGTATAGAGAGTCGAGAAATCCCATGTGGATACATGTCTGTACGGTATGTGACCTTTAGCATCAAGTTAATCCGTAAGACATTTTGAATTTTTCAATATCCACATACATTCAACGCCAGAGTTTTTAGAAATAGTGGCGCAATACCTTTCCCAAAATGCTTTTACCTCCTGAAGGGCCCTCGTTAACAGGGTTGAAAGAAGCTTGGTGGTACAGCTTCTAGAACCAGCTATGAATCTAGCTTTGTATGGCGATTTATGCATTTTGGGAGTCCAGTATACTTTTGGTATATCGTTATGCTTGGTTGGAAGACAAATACCTCTTTCCCTGAGAAACGTTTTGTGATTGTTGAATAAATCTTTCATAGTAAATGCAGTTGGAGAGTAAGTAGACGTATTTGATGACGATATGTTTACACTCGATTCTTCAACCAGCACCTGGTAATAGTAATATTTACATATGAATATTATATTATTTGGAGCTTTGTCTGCTGGGACTATGACGAATTTACTCTGGAGATTTGCTAGAACTTCTTGCGAATTGGGGCTTCAGTACTTGTTTTGCTTGGGGAAGAGTACTTCTGTCAATATGGCGGATTGTTTCAACGACCTTGCTCTTGGTGAGGTCCAGCCAATCAGCGAGTACTGTAGGTTCAACTTTTTCTCGTTTAGACCAATCAGTAACGTACTGTTCCAAAGCAGACAGGGCTATCTTCTGGTCGGCCTTCAGATTTATATTTCTCGGCTCTCTATATTTAGGTCCCTTGCTTATATAGGAGACACCTTCACTACACTTGAACGAAGCAAGTGGGTCATTAAACTTTGACCTATAATTCTATAAATGTCAACAGGGTTACTGTCATGTCTACTTCACAGTAAGAGAGCTTATAACAATTTCGATATTTTGTACACATATCTCGCCTAGTAACATTCGCCAGTAGGTCATTTGTTAAATGTCACGATTTCAATCAACGCCAAAAATCATGTTTGCAGAAAATAGTTTCTCCACAAGGTTATACAAATGTCTTCAATCAACATGTACGCTACGCTTCGTAAATCGTGTCCATTACCGCTTAACCAGCGAGTACAGTTCTTTTCGAATATGGACAGGAAATATTTTTATGGACGACTGACCACTGAATATCGGATGTGACGATACTATTATGGTCTCCTTGTGCTCATTGTCCGCTCCTCTGTTTCTGCCTATAATGTCAACGATCAACGTGAAATGTCGGCGTCGGATCTCACAGGTATTTTTCTGAATACGAAGTTGCATTCACTATAAATACTCCATCGCTTGGGACGTGTTTTTTCTATCTGTCGGTTACATAGTTCCTCATTTTCTAACAGATGACTTAATAGGGCTATTACATCATCGCTCCGGAATGTTTGTATCTAATATCGCTCAGGAGGGTGCTAGCACAGTGAGGCCTGGCCATTCAAGATGTCCACATGAACAGCTACAATAAAAGCGAGACTGAGATACAAATCATCGCAGGGATCACTTTTGGTTCTTGTTATGTTTTAGAAATATGCAGTCTGTTTATTTGTCTGTGGGGTCATATGACATATTGTCAGTACGTCGGTTTAGTTTTCCACCACCCTTTTATTGTTGCATTTAATGACCGCCTATGTTTGCACTGGACATGCGCGTGAGAAAACAACCTCTGACACACTGCTGTGTTGGATTTGTTCCTGCAGCACTGTTTTGTGACGTCGATTGATATCATCATGATTACGGATTTAGAAAATGCTATTGTATAAAATATGCATAGGTTATATGCCGTCTCTAGAATGATACAATATGTCTACATGTAATTGTCTACAGTGAGAGTGTGCCGGGAGATGGCGGATTTCTACAGATACATACACCTGAAAGTGATGCTATTATATTAGGACCATCTTCAGGCAAGAAAATATATAAAAGTGAATTTAACTGTTTTGAAGCAATGTTTGTACATGTAAATGTATAAAATATCAAATTTTTCTCTGGGTATGACCCCTTTTCTGGACCTCTAGCTCGGCTGTCTCGCGAAACACAGCATGAGAATCGATCACATTACAATGAACTACTTAGATACATGCGAGTTGTGTCCCTTCGTGCTAACGTACAAAAGTAACAGAGTTGTTTCCCTTCGATCGCAATAAAACGTGATTGTCAAATATACTCAGTGGCGTCGGAACGGGGGGGGGGGGGCAGGGGGCCCGAATACTTGGGGCCCCCACTTTTCGGCACTACTAACTGATCATATCGCCACATAAAATTACTGATAGAGTGCCATATAGTGGTGTGTTAGGCCTGTTTTGTTTGTGTTAAAACCAGAAAGTCAGCCAGAGTCAGCCATATTCTTCAACACGATGCGTTTATGCGAAACAAATGTGAAAATAGAACGGTGAAACCATAAATCTATATATATTGTGTTCAGATTTATTTCGAAAATGCGTGTAATATGTAGATCTCCGGCAACTCCGAGACCCGAGCTTTCGGGCTCAGGCGGCCCCGGGACCCGCACGTCAGGTTGTGAGGTGATCGCTTATTTTAGCTTTGTATATGAATTATCATACTGGACTTGTCGTTTCATGATGTAAAGGTCAATGTTTTCTTAAGTGTGTTAAATATTACTAGAAAGTCAAATGGATTCAGTCATGAAAGATTTTTCGTGCTCATGAATGCGAAACAAACGTGAAAATAGAATCATAAATCTGCATACATTATGTTCGAATTTATTTCCGGGAAAACGCTTAGGACGCATCTCTGGAAATCTGAGACTTTGGAGCTTCCCGGGCCTAGGTGAACTAATCGTATCGGTAGGCATATTGGTTTCCCTTCCAAGAATTAAAAGTCATCGTTTTGCATGTTTTAAATATACCTAGAAAGTCAAATGAATGCAGGCATGAGGTGCGATATTTTCAATACCGATGTGTGCTTATAATTGGAAAAAATCTTGAAAATAGAACCATAAATCTGCATGCAGTATGATCAGTTTTATTTCCGGGAAAACGCTCAGAACACATCTCCGGTGATCTAGGACCCCGGAGCTTCCGGGGCCTAGGCGGCCCCTGGACCCTCTGTGAGGATTTCTCTGTTATATCTTTGTGTGAATGAATCGTATCGGTAGGCATATTGGTTTCCCTTCCAAGAATTAAAAGTCATCGTTTTGTATGTTATGGATATAACTAGAAAGTCAAATGGATGCAGGCATGAGGTGCGATGTTTTCAATATCGATGCGTGCTTATAATTGGGGAAAAATCGTGAAAATAGAACCATGAATCTGCATGCAGTATGATCAGTTTTATTTCCGGGAAAACGCTCAGAACGCATCTCCGGCGATCTAGGATCCCGGAGCTTCCAGGGCCTAAGCGGCCCCTGGGCCCTCGCCTGTTGGGCTATGAGGATTTCCTTGTTTTATCTTTGTGTGAATGAATCATATCGGTTGGCGTATTGGTTTCCCTTCCAAGAACTAAAAGTCATCGTTTTGTATGTTTTGAATATAACTAGAAAGTTAAATGGAAGCAGGCATGAGGTGCGATGTTTTCAATATCGATGCGTCTTTATAATTGCGGAAAAAATCGTGAAAATAGAACCATAAATTTGCATGCAGTATGATCAGCTTTATTTCCGGGAAAACGCTCAGAACGCATCTCCGGCGATCTAGGACCCCGGAGCTGCCGGGGCCTACGCGGCCCCTGGACCCTCGCCTGTTGGGCTGTGATAGTGGGCCACCCCACTTTCAATTACGTTCCGACGCCACTGATACTATTGAAAATTGCTGAACTCCCATGATTTTGGTCTGTTGATTCCAGGCTTGAAAACGTATGATTATGTTTCCTTAATCTATTAAATGATGTTAATGGGGAACCCGAGCTCACTGCTCTGTTCAAATGAATATCCACAAATAAAATGTTACCGAGGTACAGCATAATCTTGAAAACAGTTCATTTCGATTTTAGGTCCGTGGAAGGTACTGGATATAAGAATGTGATGATCTTCTTTCTGGCTGATCATATCTTGTCACCGCTGCATGGCGCAGTTTCTCGCTCCAATGTTCTATAGGATCTGTTTTCAACGGAGCATCTTGTAGGAGACCATTCAACGTCAAGAAAATAGCGTAAAAGGTTAGTAGTGATGAAACGCTTCACCGCCCAACGGCATCACAGATGACATGGCCTGTGGGCTAGACGACGAAAAGGTTTCTTACCGCGGTTGGCGGCGTGCTCAAATTTGTTCATCATAAATAAGATGCGAAGTTTTTTGTTTGACATCTTGCATGACGAAATTGTAGCAATTGTTCCAAAGCATTTGGCTGAGCACATGTGACGGATGCAAAACATGTTCGTGTATAATCTGAAGGTACTCCAAACGCAACGTTTGAACGGTTATTGTTATCAAAACCGTAATAGTATTCTATCCTTGGAGAGTACCTCCACGGAACACATCTGAGAACAGTGGATCCTGTAGTCCCTCGGGGTTTATTTTCTCACCTGTCCGGTATGAACGTAAGCTCTCATGACGTTTCACGTCGATCGGTAACATTCGACGCAGGAACACAAGATGAAGACGAGTGGACGATGAACACAAAGATCCCAAGTGGAAAAGATGGGGATCCATCGTCACTTTATCGAAGAAATGTGCGCTCTCTTCACGATATTATCTTGTTAGGGGTCACATGCAGGTAGACTGTTGTTCAAGGCTCAGCAAATGACTAAATTACTTAATTCGTAGGAATTTCATCTATTTCTGAAAGCATGTTCAGAGTAGGGATGAAATTCGCCAGAAACGCTTGTCCGAGTCTGAAAACTGGCGAAGACTATACTAGAAGTTGTTTCTAAAATGCTCACTGTATCAAATTTATTATTATATGACCTGATCAGGACGTACCTGTCTCCACTCTCCTCAAATCTTCGTTATGTAGGGTTTACAAGAGTTAACTGGTACAGCTTACGCAACAAACTTCACTTCTGTTTGCTCCAAATCTAACGGAATACGAACCCAATTGTCTTAATGACTAAGTTATATGAAAGTTGAATGAGGGTTTCTCTTGTGTTTCCCCGAGTGTTTAAGAAGTATTTACGAAGTCGGTCGTACCAGTGTTTTGTCAACCACCCCAGTAGCGTAAAGGTATATAAACTCTTTAGCGTATGTAGCCAGGGCGATAGCAATGACTATATCAGGGGAAACATTATACTCTCTTCCTTTATTTCAGGTGGTTCTCCAGGCTAATGCAGGCTAATTGACTGCAATTTATTTTCAGATGTTTTCTCTGAAGTGGTCTAGGGACTAGTTTTCACCTGGGATAAAGTATTATTATATCCCAGTTTTCACTGAACAAATCAGGCCAAAATATGAGCCTGAATTTCTGTTATAATCGAACGGCAGAGGTCATCTAAGGGGAATTTAGGGTTATCCGGAAATTAACATGGGCGGAGGCCAACTTGTCATTTTTCAACTAATTTAATGCTTGGTTCATGGAACATGTAACATATATATACTACGTTTGGTTATATATTCAGGAAGTGTACCATTATCAGTATTTATATAATAATAATTATCAGTAATCTCTAAATTAGCCTTTTCATTAAATACACGACGAGTCGCACACATTCACATGAACCTTAAATATATTGGAAAGATCCCCACGTACAATTTCTTTCATCTAGTATTTACATCATTGGCAATCCATGCTGATACAGGGGAGGGTAAACGGATCTCTAACGGCAACATGAGTTGTAAAACATTATCCCTACACGAAGTAAATTGTGACTGAAAACCTTGATATAGTGAGAAAAGAAGGCTTGAAAAAGCTCCCGCGAAGGGGACTTAATATGAAGAGCCGCGAGAAAATTGGATCGTACAGGAATCCCCGAGTGAAACCTACTTTTGTCAATATATCCTTACAAAAACGCGTGATGAACTTCAAAAGCGCGACTGAGATACTAAGGCTACGTCCGACAATCCACCGTATTCTCGGATCTGAATGTGAGGTGCCGAGGTAAGCTTTTCTGTAGAGTCATATCGTTGCTCTTTGTTCGCCAGACGTAGTCAATTTTTTTCACCTTTTGCATATCGCTCCAATTTATTGCCTGTATATGGTAGGATTCAGCTGGTGGATTGTTAGTTCCCGAGGTCCGCCCTCTGTACATGTCTCTCGACAAATATATCTAGGTTTATTGTTTTGGTGGGAAATTTAAGCCGTACGACGTCGGGCATTACAGGTTAGTTTTTCTTGATATTCTTGCATTTAACAGGTTTACTCTATGTTGAGGCGTTTACTCCATCAGACGTCCTCGGTGCTCATCCATTAACATCAGATGAGTTATTGCTTTGAGCTGATCTGTCATCACAGCTCTCGAGCTAGCGTAATTCCACATACACCGGTGCTAGGGGCCGTGTGGATACTTCATAGTCTTCACATGAACATCTACAACAAAAGCGCGGCTGAGATACTAAGGTTACGTCCGAGATTTCTCGGGTCTGAATGTGAAGTATCTTTATGTGGTTGATCTTTAGTCACCAGACGTCATCAATTTCCCCACCTCTTGCATATCGCTCCAATTTATGCCATTGACTACGTTCAAAGCATCATATGGTGGCTCCATAGATATCTCGTGATATCCACCGCCTTGTATTCCAAGATGGTCGCTATTTGAAATTTATTTGACCATATAGCTTCACCTAAATCCATAATAAATTGTTTCCAATGGCTCTACCCATATTTCAAGAGGTTAACCTTCCAATTGTGGTAGAACAGACATATTTTAATAAAGGCGGCCGTTATGGATTTAATGATGGTCGCCACCTGCAACATATTCTTTTCAATATCCCATTTATTTGATTGAGTCGAGAGCTTTGTTTTTGTTGCTACATCTCCATATTCAGGGTCAATCAGGTTGTGCCACAGTATAGTCCACCTATCATTTATTGATGAACCTATTCCAGTTGGTTCTTCATGATTGTCTTATCTATATATTCTCCTTGCATTATCAGTGACTATGTATGAACAATCCAAGTTTGGTTTGCATGACAAAATCCTGGAACACTTACATACTCCCTAATCAAAAAATCCTATATGATTTGCTGAAATAACTTATCAGTCCTAAAGACCAAATTTCGAATCCGATATGATCCTACATGATTTCTATCATATAGTACAGTTGTTCAGAACACAATGGCAAAACGCCAGCCAAACTAGAAAGCTTCTCTCCCTTGCCATTTTGGCATGGTTGATAGTAGAACATCGTTCTCGTGTAGTAACACTGCAAAGCAAAGCATTATGATTAACATAATCCTATAATCGAACTGGGGATCAGAATTCAGTTCTATGGGGTTGACATTGGATCATATATAGGATCGTATAAGATGGAAGAGTGGATCATATGAGGATTGACAGTCTGCCGAGGAAGATTAACATATTCCCTTATGATTTCGAAAAGATTTTGATCACATGGGATTTTAATATATTCCATAGGATTTGGATTCTTTATGGTTGTTTTTGGTAAGAACATATTCAGTTCCCATGATTTACGCTGCACGCTCTACATGTACTTCAGATGTTTCAAGCATATTAAGCACAAACATTAGACTTCTTGTAGAATAAAAGTATTGACAGACAAACGAAAGACATTATCCGTTCGCGATACATCTGACTTTCTGTTGGAACGGAGTAGAACATCCTAATACAAACGACAAGCAATATTACTAACGGGAACCGAGGATAAACTGGGTAGAACTGTTATGGCAATGTATGATCAACATTGCGCCAGAATGAACAGCCGCCTTGATAAAGTGACGTGCCGTAACAGGTTCCGAAATGACTGGACGCATTGAAGGAAAGAGTAAATGGCTGAGCATTTCTAGAAGCCATCCCTATCGCACTATGGTAAAGTTAGTGAATGGGTTGACCTTTCTGAACCTCGATACAAACGCCAAAGTAGCAATTGTTGCGAGGCAAGGAAAGCGAAATGACGGCTTTCCGACAGTCGAAGACCTACCGGGTTGCTAATTGGTACGCTAAGAACACATGAACACATGAAGCACAGTCAATCATGGGAAATGGGAAGATGTGATTCGAATTGTTACTTTGATCAATTTTGATTTGCTCTCTTCGCATAATCCCACAAAATGGCACCCATGCTCTAGTTTCATCTATCCTTCTTCATTTGTGAGCAAATTGGTTAACCTCAATTACATACATACATCCATGTCAAGCTTTTCAGCATCACAGCTTATCATTTAAGCTTATAGGGCGTGTGAAAGGAGAGAGAAGAGAGGATTGAATTTAACTTCGCGTATAGTAAGTGTGATTCACGTGAGCGATAACCTACAACTGTGGTGGAAACATTGAGTGGTATCATCTGTTCGGAGTGTGCTGAGCTTCACCGAAATACTTGATATGATGAGCATGAAGGGCTTTCTGAAGCTAGTTGTCTTGGCTAATTTGGGCGCTGTGTTATATTTGTTAAGCGTTGGTTATATTTTCAACCCGCAGACATTACTCTCCGCAGATGACTTCTTGGGTAAATCACAATGGTGGTCATTGATCATTTGAAAGCTATACTCCCGTAGCAGTCATTTTGTTGAAACCACACTTTTCGACAACTTCATGCTAAATTGAAACGTCTTTGGGTAATCTTTCGCCTGAACCATCAAATGGAAAGTTACAATGGCTGATTTCTCTCTAATTTACAGCATTTTCTTAATCACAAAGTACATTTTAATAAAAAACAAAATCGCGTAATATTATTTCGGAATCATTGAAGTCAGATGTGAGAATATATTTCTCCTTGAGGTACACATTTAGTCGTGAAATATACTGGACAACGACAGAATGCTTCAAGATGAGGTTATGTACATGGAGTCCTCGTGAATACTGGCGCTCCTCTTCACAATTGACACATTGCACAAACTTAATTGTAAAATAAGCATAATCTGAAAGAAAATGTAAAAAACTATCTATTTTTGTTGTTGTACCTATCACGTCACGGTGACGTCATCACAGCAAACATTGGAACATTGCATTTCAGAACGGAATAAGTGTAATATATGCAGTGTGCAGGGATTCTTCTCTGTACTCTCAAGGATATCAAAGACTTTCAGGAGGTATGTCATCATCTCCGATCAAGCTGTGATTCAACCCAATCACCCAGCTCAGATACAAGTATATTTATGTGGGCGAATTTGACACTTTAATGTCAAATGATTTCTTGATAATGAGCAAATTAGAACTCATCACACATTAATTATAGTGAGATAACTTGTTAAAATCTTGTAACAAATAATTCGATGGAAACAATTGGTCAAAACATGAAAAACATGTTGAAAATACTCCAACTTTTCTTGACACATTCTACATTTGGAATAACTTGTCACGTGGGTTATATTTTACATATATCGAAAGAGATAGTGTATAAAATACATTATATGTGCTCCAATACATGTGAGGATTACAAAACAAATACATTTTATGAACAACTTCTTTAAAAGTTACTCAATATTGGATTATGTATCACTGTCCCAATGCGAATTCGCAGAATATCTGGGCGCCTGCTCATACTGGCTGGTTGATCATCTTAGTACACCCCCAAACTGAGGACAACATGCCAAAACATGATATTCTGATGTTCACTGTCATTTTAGGGTATGTGGTGCCTATTTTGTTAGAAGGGATGATTAAACTCGAAAATTAAGCCACGCCTCGGGGGACATTAAGAGGCAAGTCACAATGATAAATATATAAAGGACACTATGGCACTATCTTATACATAATCCCTGGTTGGTTTCAGTCAATGGAATGATGTTAATACCTCGCACTAAGTTAGGTTCAGATGACGGCCATCTTGGAATTTAAGATGACCGCTATTACATGTAACCAAGACATTTATGGCTACCATTCGAAGCCT